>OZ025240.1:2877148-3047148 GCA_964019155.1 Osedax fenrisi | reverse complement strand
TTATAATATATATAAATATTTCTCTAAGGAAAGATATAACATATATAAATCATGTAATTCTATTTTATATATAAACATTTTTACAGCGCAAGCTATATAGGGTTAATTTTAGGAACTATGTCACATAGTATGTGATGTTTATAATTTGAATCAAACTACTTTTAAAATAAATTTAAAATATTATTTATATGAAAAAAAGTATGTTAATTGCTATTAAAATCTAATTTATAATGCATTGAAAACATTGTTATATAGAAACTGCACCAAACCTAAATCTATTTCAGTGATCCAATACTACTGATAGCAGCATCAGGTAGTAGTTATTAATGATTAGTTTAATTACATTGCATATATAGTGTTAGATCTTTGCTTTACAAAATCTTTAATATATATATATATTACAATTCATATTAAATAAAATCTTCTCTCTTCTCTTTAGTCCTCAAGGTCTTATAGTTTGCATCACGCACTTCTAAGCCGGCTATATAAATTAATAAATTAATGATTCTTACATATACATTTAATTAAAGATTACTAAACATTATTCATGTCTATTTCACGAATTTCTGTAGTCATCAAGACGTCCCACTAATAACAATGTTAATACATTAATTATTGGATAAATATTATAATAATAAAATATACTAATCTTTAGTCCATTCAGTTTGATGTAATTCAATTTTCAGTATATTGTATTCAGCAAATGATAATATTCCAATTCACATCTTCATAGGGTTTAATGCTATAAATATTTAAAATGACATATAATATTATTAAATATATGAAATTTTGATAAATTACTCATCATATATGAAATTTTGATATAATTATTTAACTTTCTATATTTTACTAACTTTAATTTTCACTTGATTCCTTATTACATCAGATTTAAGCTCATCGGATTCTGGGTTTTCGACACTACATGATTAATTGGAAATTAATATATTATTAAATGATATACAATAGTTACTAACTCATATCAGCAAATGATCCCACATTGTTACTTCTCAAGCTCATCATCGGATTCTGGGTTTTCGACACTACATGATTAATTGGAAATTAGTATATTATTAAATGATATATAATATTCACTAACGTATATCGGCAAATGATACCACATTGATACTTCTCAAGCTCATCATCGGATTCTGGGTTTTCAACACTACATGATTAATTGGAAATTAATATATTATTAAATGATATATAATATTCACTAACTTATATCGGCAAATGATACCACATTGATACTTCTCAAGCTCATCATCGGATTCTGGGTTTTCAACACTACATGATTAATTGGAAATTAGTATATTATTAAATGATATATAATATTCACTAACTTATATCGGCAAATGATACCACATTGATACTTCTCAAGCTCATCATCGGATTCTGGGTTTTCAACACTACATGATTAATTGGAAATTAATATATTATTAAATGATATATAATATTCACTAACTTATATCGGCAAATGATACCACATTGATACTTCTCAAGCTCATCATCGGATTCTGGGTTTTCAACACTACATGATTAATTGGAAATTAATATATAAAGTATAAATCTTAAGGCATGCTGTTAATTAATTTAATGTATAGATTGAATACTAGTCGGTTCTACTTGTGTATTATAGTACTTAATTAATTGTTAGTAAATGCTCATATTTAGTTATTAGGTTAATATACAAATAAATGTTACTATTTATAAGGCATAGACAGTAACATTTATTACAACAAATTTAACAAATAATAAACATCCTATACTTATCGATACTGTAGTTTGTCACTAAGTCTACAAGTGTAATGAATATATATGATATACAATATCATATGAAATATCTCTATACAAATTATTATAATGATTATTATAATCATATTATAATCAGTATATACAACATGTCATAATGATAAAATATTTCACATGACTCTTATTCTGAGCTGTAAAAAAAGCATATAATAATTAATTATGCTAGTAATTAAATATTAAATATCTAGTATTATACTATTATACTAAGTATACTATAATAGTTCATGTGAAAAAACATGACTTGATGAATGTATATAATAATAACTAATATATATATATATTATTATAGATTATTATAGATTAAATATACTACATAAAGCATAAGAGTATACTATAAAAATGTATATGAAGAAATATACCTAATAAATTAAATTTGTTGGTGAAATTTAATATATTTGATCATGATAATTAGGTTGCATATAAAATGTATGATTTTGATAACAATAATATAATGACAATGTTACTATTAGAAATGTCTACTAAAATGTTCTATTATTTATAAAATTAAAGTCTTATGACCCGCAAAACATGTATATTTACATGGTGGAGATATGAGATTTTTTAAATAAGGTTTACTTTTAAATTACGATAACTCTGCAATAAATAAGAGAATGATTAAATTGTGTTAAGCATTATTAATTACATTTAAATCTATGTATATATTAAGTTATATAATTGTATGACGATGAGAATAATATCTACAACATTATTTTGAAAATACTACAATAAAATAACACAATTTCCAGTAAATAACTTGGTTACTAAGTAATACTTTTAGCTCATAATTGATATATATATATATACTATAATATATTATATATTAATTATATATGTAATGTAATATTACAAATATTATAATATATAATATTTAAATAATAATTATTTATTGAAACTAGTATATTTAAAAAACAATGTGATAGCACATGTTTTAAATTTTATATTATATTTAATATAATATTATAATAATTATATATCATATATCATATATAATATGTAATGTATTATTACAAATACTATTTGAAATAGTATATGTGTATGAGTTAAATGTATATTTATTATTAAATACAGAGTTAATTGAGATGATATAAAATATTATTTATTGAAAATAATATATTTAAAAAAAAATGTGATAGCACATGTTTTAACTTTTATACAAGTGTCCAGTTAATTATGAAGGTGTTATTATAATAATTATATATATAATATATTTATAGCATATAAATCAATACTTAGGTACATTCAAAAATAACTAAATTATATAGCATTTATGACTTTTAAATTATAATAAATTATTATAAAATAATCATCTAAACATTATTTATTCTATAAATTATAGCTCAATAAAAATGTAATATTATAGTAAATATAGTACATATTTGAATAATAATAAGTATATATATTCATTGTTATAATATATATTTATAAAGTACAAAACTATGTGTATGAGTTAAATGTATATTTATTATTAAATACAGAGTTAATTGAGATGATATAAAATATTATTTATTGAAAATAATATATTTAAAAAAAAATGTGATAGCACATGTTTTAACTTTTATACAAGTGTCCAGTTAATTATGAAGGTGTTATTATAATAATTATATATATAATATATTTATAGCATATAAATCAATACTTAGGTACATTCAAAAATAACTAATTTATATAGCATTTATGACTTTTAAATTATAATAAATTATTATAAAATAATCATCTAAACATTATTTATTCTATAAATTATAGCTCAATAAAAATGTAATATTATAGTAAATATAGTACATATTTGAATAATAATAATTATATATATTCATTGTTATAATATATATTTATAAATAACAAAAATAATATTATATATGTAATTCAGGAATTAAATTAATGATTTATTAAGTTGATATTGAATATTATTAATTGACAAATTATTTTTCAAATACTATTTTTAATAAATCTAACATTTTGAAAATTATTTTCAAACAATATTTTGATAATACATTTTTTCAATATTTATATAAATTGATGTAGTCTTTTATGAAGTTATTATAAATGATATACAATATATTTATAGGTACTTTTATAGATAAAACGTTCATAATTACACAGCAAGTAAAATTATTTAAAAAAAATATATATTTGTTATCACATTTTTAATCTAAAATTATATTAAATCGTTATAAATGATTTATAATCTAAAATTTATTTATATGATATTTCTATTAAAGTATTATTTTTTTATGTATATCAATACTAATATTATATATGTATATATATTTTTATAATATATATATTTATAAATAATTACTAAATATTATATATGTAAATAAGTATTCAATAAATGATTTATCGAGTATTATTAATTGACAAATTTGATATTTGCCTCCATTTTAATTTTGAATATTTTCAATATTTATGTAAATTGGATTAGTATTTTATGAAGTTATTATTAAGTATATAATATATATTTAATGACACATTTATGGATAAAACGTTCATAATGACGCAGCAATTAAAATTATTTTTCAAAAATAATTATTTATTATCTTATTTTTAATTTTAACAATACACATGTTTACTAACCAAACTCGCGCGAAGCAATGAAAGCAAGCTTGTTGCTGATTGGACATATTCAAAGGGGATGTTTACTTTATAATTTGACAGTTCAATTTTTAAAATCGGTTAATAAATAAGTGTTTTATGAACAAAATAAAACTTATGCTTACAAAAAAAATCTGTGTAATGTTTTTCTCAACCTCGGAAAATTAGACCCTGTAAAATAGGCCATTTTGAATCTCATTCTCGTCCCTACATAGTTTCTTGGTAAACATATCATTTATATATATATATATATATATATATATATATATATATATATATATATATCAACATACCATATATTTATTGTGGATTACCATAATATATATAGGATATATATTATAGGCTACCTATATATTAACATTTATATACATATATAAATATATATATATATATATATATATATATATATATATATATATATATATATATGTACTATATAATATAGGGGATAAGTTAAATAATCAGCAGGTTGAAAATTAAAAATCAGTATAAATAAATATTAGCGATATTGGATGTTGGAATATAAAGATGTCTTCACACAAATAATCCGTACGGATTGTTGGTGTGAAGACAGCTTTACATATTATTTACATATGATATGATTGGCCATTATTATCTGCGCATGACTATTTATAGACTATACTACTGGCTCATAAAACTAATATATATATATATATATATATATATATATATATATATATATATATTATACCAATCATATTATATATAAATAATATTTAATATTATGTATACATTAATGTACATAATTATGTATGTTTTACATTATAATATACAACATACATTGTATATGTATATATATTGTATATCATAAACATACATATACATATATTATATGCTATACAAATTTAATAATATACTCATTTACATTAGATATAAAGAAAGTATCAACTCTTTATATAACTATAACTCATATATATATATATATATATATATATATATATATATATATATATATATATAGGGGATAGAAGGGAGTAGTGGAGGATATTTTGTATGACGTTGTATAATTGTAATATATCGATGAATAGTTGATGTTATAATTTCATATTTTCAAATATAATAGAATATGTAGGTGGACTAGGTAGAATATCCTATCGTTATATATATGATAGCTATTTTAATTTTTACTTTAACTCATATATTTCTAGTATTAATATCAGTTTAGTTACACTCAACAAATAACGAAAAAATAGCAAAAGAGAAAGAAGGGAGTAGTGGATTTTAGTACCAAAATAAATCAATATTACCAATATTAATCAAGATAATTAATTATTAGTTTAAATTCTATTTACCATATATATATAGTGTATATATTGTATATTGCCTACGTAAATATTACGTTAATATATATATATATATATATATATATATATATATTTCTATCTAGTTATTTATATATCTACTTCTATACATATTTTAATATAACATTATCTTAATTATTAGTTAAATACTAAAATAAATACTAAAATAATAGTAATAATATTAAATTGTTAATATTACACCTATCAATACTGTGTAATACGCATATATCAATATATAAGTAGGTAGGCTAAAACCTAAACAACTTTAATATTTCCGATAATATATTAGCTATATAAATATTCATATAGAATAAAATACACCTGGGATTATATTATAACTCCTATTACATATCTTTTATATTATGTGATGCATACGTAAATTAATTATTATTTTTCTAATTATAGTTTTCACTAATTTATTTATTAAAATATAGCATGAAAATTAGACCTATATTACTCGAGTTTTATTGGTTTATTTTCATCCACTATATCCATCTCAGTTCGTCCACTATACCCATTTGAATATGGCACTTTAGAGTACCTATATCTTTTTACTAATACAATATTTTCATATACTATAAACATAACTTAATAGATAACAAATTATATTTTATTAATATATAAGAAAATATGTATTTATTATTAATAATCAATGCATTTCAAAAACTGGTTTATATGGAATTTTGAAAAAAAAATATTATGTAATTAATTTAATATATTGATTAATTATTTTTGAAAAAAAATTACTCATTGTTGTAGATATTGTAATTGTCTAAATATTTTGTATATATATTTTGTTGTTGTATCTATGACCATTTTCGCGTAAATGTAAATTACCACTATAGTGGGAGTATACTCCCTTCTCGTCCGCTACTCCCTTCTATCCCCTATACATATATATATATATATATAAAACTAGTTAAATTATAAATATGCGTAGAATAGTGATTTTCCTAATTCGGACCATATATTAAATATTACCATTTTAAAAATGATGTTTTGTTAAATATGTTTTAATCATTTTTAATTTAATTTAATAAAATAAAATATGTCATGAGAACATATGTCTGATATTTCAATATTTAGTATCATATATAAATACATTTAGAAGGACAATCAACCCATTGTACATATATGTGAACTATCTCCATATTAAACAAGAAAATCAAATAATACCTCTTGTAATAAGAAAAGAGAAAAAAAGGAAAATACTTAGTTTTAACTTCATCATATATAGTAGAACTTGAATCAAGACAGAATTTGGAGAAAGAGAAAAAATAATAAGAACAAAAAAATATTGAACAGAAATGCAAAAAAACTATACAAACAATCGACACAAAATATTAATTCCATAGTAACACTATTTTGTTGTGATGTATGCTTTGAAAAAAATGATGATTCCAGCGAAATTATCTATTATTCGATGTATAAAATGTAATAATTGGTTTCATAATATGTGTGTGTTTAAACCCTATGTATGTCTTGTATGTATGTCTTGTATGTATGTCTTGTATGTATGTCTTGTATGTATGTATTGTATGTATGTCTTATATGTATGTCTTGTATGTATGTCTTGTATGTATGTCTTGTATGTATGTCTTGTATGTATGTCTTGTATGTATGTCTTGTATGTATGTCTTGTATACTCAGTATACTGAGTAATCTTTATTATTTTAAATTTAATATAACAAATGAATATATGAAATAAACTTGATTATTTATATTAAATCATAATTTATAACCTATATATGTATTAATCATTAATTTATATACAATTACTTAAAAAAACATGGTCCGAATTAGGGTAAAAATGAAAAAATAAAATTGTTTGTATTTTTTAAATAACTTTTTAACTACAAATATTTTGAATGGCAATGTTATACATGTAGGTATCTATATATATTTATATATATAATAAATTAAAATTTGTTGACAAATATTAATTATTAAATGCTCTAGAACCATTTGTATTTAGCCGGTCCGAATTAGGGTAGTCTCCCCTATATTGAAATATAATCATAATTTATTACAATATTTATTTCAAATAGTTAGATTTAGTTTTGTGGATTTTTAAAATTCTTCTTTTAAGAGTTATATTCAGTGAACACCCACATACATGGGTGTACATTGTGCATACATGCCCTATCTCGCTCACAGTAGGTCATCAATGTCATAATAAACATATTTATGAAGTTTCATCAACAAATATTTAATATTGGTAAAACGAAAGCACTTTAATGAAGAAATATTTGCATTTATTTTATAATGTTTCTATAAATAGACATTTTTTCTTATAAAATATTTGTCAAATACGTTTACAGTGTACACCCAACGTAGTATACGTGTTATTAACTGTGTAACTTATATATAGTTTAATTCTATAAATATATATGCACTTCATCTCAGACAGGGACAATTCTCGTTCCATCAACGGTCCGGGTTAAGCCCAACAATAAGGGCATATCGGGGTCATGCTTACATATTTATTTTTTTTATAACATATTCAGGTTTATTGATATTTTATTTGTATTGTAGTAAAATTTAAAAAAATGCATAAATGATATAAAATAGTGTTTTATATGGGTATATAACAATATGCATTCTAAATGTTATTTATTGATTATTATTAGTTATTATTGTATATAACTACACACACACATATATATATAACCTTGCGTACATATATACGCATGCATAAGTATTCCTATATACAAAATAATATCAAAGATTTTCTGAATGATTCCGATTGCTTCGCAAAATATTTGATACTATCATCGATAAAATACAACCTCACCATATATCCATGGATATATGGTGAGGTTGTATTTTATCGATGATAGTATCAAATATTTTACGTGCACGTTCATATACACTCATAAAAATAACTTGGTCAAGTGACTTATATACTATAGTTAATAATTATTAATATTAATAATAATATAATCCAATACAACATTAAAAACTGTATTACTGATATACAAAATTGGTTCACTAGTAATTCATTATAATGAATAATTATCATTAAATGTCTCAAAAACTGATACTATTTTATTCTCTAAAATACCTTCAATTGTTAAAATAACTGATAGTTTTCTTGCCACGCTGCCTTTATCTAATAAAATCACAACACTCGGTATAACAATTGTCACATTCTTAATATTATACGTACTGCTAATTTTTATTTATATAATATACATAAGGCTCGTGCTAAGCTCTCCTTTGATATCACTTTTTATCTCACCTTTGATCTTTGTTAACTCAAATTGTTATGTTTAGATCATAAAGCTATCTACACGGGTGAACCTAAGTATCTGGCTGAATTATTATCAATTGCTACCAGTACCAGACCAAGACGTTATTGCAATGCAATGAAACTTGTTATGCCTCATACAAATCCATGTTTTGGTAACTCTGCTTTTTCTGTTACGGTACCAACTCTATGGAATTTACTTCCGAATATTATTCGTACGACAACTTCTCGATCTCAATTCAAAAGTAGACTATTTAAACATTATTTAGTGAAATGAATATATATTTTGCGATTATTGTTATCTTCGTTTATATGTTATATTATTATATTATTATTATTATTATTATTATTATTGTTATGACGTCGAAAAATGATTTTCATTTATGAAGTCTTTAAACAAATAAATAAATTATATTAGTCAATCGACACATATTTAAGTAAAATTGTTCACTTGACCAATATTTATTTTTGAATGTAAGTCAATTTGACCCACATTTAGGGCATAATGTTAGTCAGTTGACCAAGTTATTTTTTATGAATGTATACATATATGAAGTTGGAACCTAAATATGGATACAAGTATATTATGCAATATTCGATCGACAATATTAAGATTGATTACATAAACAATTGTTATTGTAGCCAATAGACCGTGATACGGTTCATGACAGGAATGTATCTGACATATGACTATCCTTATATATATATACATATATTATATTTATATTACTCTAATAATATAAATATAAATAAACTTATAATACATTATTATTATATAATATTATTATAAAATATATTTATTATTCTAATAATATAAACTTATATTATTTATTTGTTATATATGAAATTGAGTGGACTATGTAAATAAAATATTGATAAACTTTAGACGTGAATTTATCAGAATAATTATTTTCATATACATTGTGTTATAAACATTATAATATTTTCTTTAATGTTTAATCAATTGAACTACTTTTGTTCTTCTTTTACTAAATATTATGTATATCTATAAACTATATTATCGGTTTTATATAACACCTACTTAATTGTTATATATATATGACTTTATGTTTTTTATAGAATTTTCATATAATAATTATTTGCATATACATTGTGTTATAAACATTATAATATTTTCTTTAATGTTTTATCAATCGAACTAATTTTGTTCTTCTTTTACTAAATATCATGTATATCTATAAACTATATTATCGTTTTTATATATAACACCTACTTAATTGTTATATATATATGACTTTATATTTTATATAGAATTTTCATAAAAAATAACTTTTATTTCAATCATAAATTACGTATGGATATATAATAAATATCAATAAAGCTTAAAATATGAGATTATATATGTCTTGTATATAATGTTGTAATTTGATTGACAATATTCTAAATAGCATAGAAGGTATTATACACTATGTACTGCTACCTATATCCTATATTTTACATGTAATCGCACGCCATTGCGCTGCCACTCACGACGATCTCCTCAACATAACAAATATAATGTAAATGTATATCAAATATAGTCCACTATAATTATGATTATAATACGTGCTATTTATATATGATAATAATTTATTTTCATAATATCTACATAATATATATATATATATATATATATATATATATATTTTCAATTTTAGGCTTCTCAATTAGAACGTATACATTGCAATGGTACTCATTGGGACACGTCTATTATACATATGAGCCAGTCGATATCAAATGTAAATTAGAGAATAACAACGCAAGTATAAACAATGCTAAACTCGAAGTATACAAAGGAAACATAAAAATACTAGGGTATAGTGGATACGCGTTCGACAAGTGAGTATTTATATATTTTTAATTTGATATTATTTTATTTATTAAATAAATATTTATAAATATTTATAATTAATAATTTTAATATAAACGAACTATCTATAATATTATATTCGTTATACTGAATAATTAATACTCTACATTTATATAAATACCTTATTATGATGCCTATTATACCTACCTATGCATTACAGATTAAAATATTATGTGAAGAATGAACAAAAATATATACTATTAGTGATTACAAATTTACACGGAAAACATACATTCACTTGTAAATCTAAATATAATAATAATCAATTTGAAAAGAATATTACCATTGATATAAAAAGTTATTAATATACTGTTTATTGATATAAATCTCATTACATATTATTTTATATTTTAGGTAATTGTATATTACATGAGGTGGAATTGCATCAATATTTACTATTAGGTGAAAACGGTAACATTACAGCTAATATAATTGGAAATGGTTCTTGTACATTTACATGGTATACCTTGAAAACAGAATACCCGATTTTAATTACATATAAAAGTAAATATAATATTATACTATATATATATATTTATGTATATTGTTATAATTTATTTATTTCTAAAATTATAACATTTTTATCATAATTAAACTAATCGTTTTAGTTTTAGTGAACGATGCAATAGTTGTTATCTTTATTAATAATATTACTTATTTATTCAGATTATCCTAGATACTCAATGGTTAAAAATAGACTTGAAATAAAAAATGTACAAAAATCCGATGGAGGAATTTTTATAATAAGTGTAAAAAGTGAATCAAGAACATTAATGGCTAACATTAACGTCTCCATATATGGTAAATATATAATATAAGCTACATTTGAAATATTGAAAATTATGACATTGTATTACTAATATATAATTTAGTTCATTGAAATAAATGTAGGAATATATTATTGAATACTAAGTAGGATGTATTATAGTGCTGTATAATATAACATATTAGTTAATATATAAATCTAATATATTTATCAACCTAAAAAGATAAATAGGATAATATTAACCTGAATAATAAATATATAACTCAAAAATGCCTCATATATATAAATTACATCGATATATTTTTTCACAATTGACCAAGATACATTAATAATAAATATCAAAATTAAATAACAATAAATGCATTATATGGAAATAAATGTTAATAGAAAAAATATCATAACTAAATAAATAATATATATATATAAATATATATATATATATATAAATTATAATATTTTTTATTGATACGATATTTATAAATTTAGAAAAGCCAGAATTCTATTATATAACACGAATATTTACTGGCAATGAGAATTCTGTTTATGAATTAAAGTTTGATATCAAAGGAATTCCAACACCTGAATTATCATGTTACAAGGTTAGCATAATGATATATGTATTTTGTTCTAAACGTGTAATTTTATTACAGAATGGTAGTACTATAGAAATTAGTAATAATATAATAATTACTGAACAAGAATATATTATTAAATTCGAAATCCTAAGAGAAATGCATATGGGGAAGTATACATGCGTTGCTAAAAATGCAGTGGGTTTATATTCAAATATATTTATATTTAAATTCATGTTATTATTATTATTATTATTTTTATTTAAATAGGAAATGTCTCATTGGATATTGAATTAGTAGTAAAAATGATACCTAAAGACATACGATTTACGGTTCCTGTGAATACTGATACCCCTGACAATGTCACTATTAGTTGTTCCGTTCGATCCGTTCCTAGTGCTGATTTGCATGTCTATCGTACGGATAACGTAGACATGATATATTCATCCACAGAATCCACGGTTTACTAAATATCTAATCATCGTTACATTACGTTATTAATGTGCATTTATTTAATAACGGATTCATTTAAAATATTATAAATATTTATATATTTAAAATATATATAGTTTACATATATAAACTGTAATTCTATCATCCTACACTGAGAAAAATAAATGGGTCAATGGACCTATATTCTTGCAAAATATGGGTCAAAGAGGTGATGCGAGTTTTGACCCACATTTTATACAATATAATTCAAGTGACCTAAATTATCTAACACAAATGGGTCTAGATTACCTACATTATACCTATAAAATATATTTTATAATATTATAATAAACAAAGTACAATTACTTCGTTTAGTGATTACAATTATTATAAAACAGGATGATAGAATTACAGTTGTTAAGACTGTCAATGCAATCATAGTAAATATACAAAATACAAGTTATAAAGATATAGGAAATTATACGTGCGTTGCTGAGAATTTGAATGGAAATATTGAAAAATCCATATTATTGAATCTAAAACGTTAATACTAAATAGTTACGCACACACATATATATATATATATATATATATATATATACAACTGGCGTATCTCATAAACTATGTGTTCAATAAATAAAAGGAGGCATACATGACATATGCGGATTGGTAAGATTTATTCAAATAAGTTTAAATAAGTAATATTTATAAGTAGTATTGTGTATAAGCTATAGCCAATGTAAGGTCACATTAGTTGAAGGTGAGTTTCATTAATGTTCTCTAGCTGAATTAACATATACATTAAATATGTAACCTTACACAAATTATCAAATTCTCTTTTTCATTTTATCATTAGTGTTCATAATACTCAATTTTAACATTTTAATTTATTCTAGAAATAAATGAGAGATGTATTTGAATTTTTTTGAATTATAATTTAGTGATTATTATATTATTACTATATTAATTAATATAATGATAGGTTATAACCTAATTATATATAATATAATGATAGGGCTACTACTGTTCAATATGCAAATAAGGTATTGCTAACCACAGTGAGTGATATTATAACATATTAACCATTATTATACACTATAATAAATAATTCAATAGGATATGTATCGCAGTTATCAAAAACAGATTTATTTACGAATTTTTAATTTTAATTTGTTTATTTAATTTACATTTTAACATATATCTGAATATTTCTAGTTGAAATATTGTTTATAAATACTTTAGAGTAGTACTTTATTAATGAGTATACAATAATTAATATATAAATATATTATATTTTGTTAATCATCGTTTACATAACTTTATGTTTAAGATCATTTTATAAGTATATTACCAATTTTCAAAAGTAAAAATAAGCTTGTTTGTTATTCTATGCTTTTAATTATTATATTTATAACCAACAAACGTGTTTAAAATAATAATATACTATATATATATATATATATATATATATATATATATATATGTATATATTAGCGTGGAGTGAATTTTACTATGTATTTCATATTCAAATATGTGTCAATCAAAATTATCTTTTATTTTATGCTGCGGTCAAGGAGATGCACAATTTTTTGATTGGATATTTATAAGCCACGCCTCCATATACATTCCATGTTAAATCTCAGCAGGACAAAATCGTACATCCGAGATTGCGTGTGCACGAAATATACGCTGCAGTTCAGCAAAAATGACCTATACGTCAATAAAAATAAGCCTCGCCCATAAAATAAGTACATTTGTCAATAATAATAATACATTTTCCTAAATCTGTGTTTTTTTGAAATTTTGAATTCAAAATTTAAAATTAACAAACTATTATAATATAATGTCACATAAATCTATTTATAATACAACTATACATATTATAATAATATTAGTAGACTTATATTTACAAATTGATCAAGTTAAGATAATAAATACGTGGAGAGATTATAGTATCACATCAAAATAAAGATTTTAATATAAACCAAAATAAATATTTAAAAATGTTCAATTGGATTTATTATAAATTTTAGAATAATCTATTATTATTATAATTACTATATATATTATATCAACCACCGCTTTTTATGTTACCTACTAAACCAAAAAACTATAAATTTATGATATTAACTATAAAAAATGATAAATTAAAGTATAACATATCAAATTAAATGTATCTAAAAACGATTTAAAATGACATTGCAAGTAGGCTACAACATAATATTTTCAAATTAAATTACTAATTATAGGTTTACGTTTTATATACTAATAAATTATATCAAATATAATATTAATTATCTATTTAATAATATATGCTATACACTGCAGTAGTTGCATGCAATAATTTATAAAATGATAACCACCTAATTTTATAGTATTAATTATTTAAGTTATAAACTGTAAAATTTATATATAATAATTTCTGAAGTAACACATATATATTAATTGTATTGGTATATATAATTTTGTTAATATATAATATAATATTTAGTTACAAATTTCTTAATTATACTAGTATATTATATACCCATTATACATATTAATTTATTAATCAACTATTATTTTAATAATACTTATATTATACAGTATATACTAATAAAATGTGAAATAATAATAAGGGAATATTAATGGCAATCAATTACAATATGTTATATGTAATTTATATACATCAATAGATATTTCTGTTCTATTCCATCTTGATGTGTACATGTTTAATTTTTGTACTAGCTACTGTATATATTAGTATACATAATTGTTATACCTACATGTAAAACTTATTTATAAATAATAACATAATATTAGTGGTTTACAAATTAATATATATCTGTTCGTCCATATCCATCGCCTTCTTCTGGCCCCATTTTGATCTGATAGATAAGTTTCTGCGACAGACTTTTACATGTGTTCATTTCATATAATAAATACTGG
Organism: Osedax fenrisi; assembly: GCA_964019155.1. Classification (NCBI taxonomy): domain Eukaryota; kingdom Metazoa; phylum Annelida; class Polychaeta; order Sabellida; family Siboglinidae; genus Osedax; species Osedax fenrisi. The sequence goes on along the minus strand of OZ025240.1, from coordinate 3,031,610 downwards.
AAATACTATTATCGGTAACTATTTAAGAAATATTATATTATATTTGTAATTAATATGTATACCTAAATATAAAATTAGATTATATAAATATTATTTGTGAATGTAAGTTATTGAAAAAATAACCAAGACTGTATTACATTTATATTTTGTTCATATTCATAAAATCTACTTTACAAATGATACATAAAACTTCTCTTCTGAATACTGTAAAATATACTAATTTACAACATATTACTATACTAAATACAATACATATATATATATGCCGTAATACACTATGCCATTCTACTATAACTAATAATATATCAAATACACTATGCCATTCTACTATAACTAATATTATACCACGTAATACTATACAAACAAATATTTAAGAATCATACTTTATGTGGTCAATTAGGGTAAATGACGAGAAGCAATTTTACATTTTATTTAATTATAATTAATGATAATTATCAACCTGAATCAAATATTATGTTAAATATTATTAACTGTGTTAATAATATAATAATGCAAGTTATAATAATATAGAGTTATCTCCAGTACACTTCATTATAGTAGTACCTAAATACACATTTAAGTTACCCTAAGCAGGCAATAAATGAATAAACAATATTGATATCGTTGGCGGGCCTATGTGTGTGTGCGCTGAATACGTAGTGTTCGTAACATGTATTCACGGAATATCAATTGTAAATATATGTAGAATTTATTATTCTATTATATCTACACCGGTGTGTATATTCCTGGTGGAAGGGCCGCTGCCCACATCACCAGGTACGACTAGCTAATGATATTGTTCATCCATGTGTTCGGCATCACGGATCTGCTAGTATCTCATGAACGCATCCCAGATATTCTTTGACGAAATTAGATCTGAATATCACGGATTTCTTCTATATTCGAAGGGCTATTATTTTCTTTGTTGAACTCTATTATGAAAATAAATATAATTTATTATTATAATTCACAAAATATGAATTTATAATGTTTTAACCAGTTTAAATATTTCAAGTTATATATTTTCAATATATAATTAATTTATAAAGTAAATACATAACAAATCCATAACTAAATAGAACTTTTAAAAATAATCGATAGTCAACTACAATAGTCTTATTGGGGATATAAAAATTGAATGTAATATCTATAAATAAAATGCTTGCATATATTATATATTATAAGTAGGTTGCATATATAAAGCCTAGTTATCAGTGATACAAAATATTTGGCAGTTATAATAAATTAATGTGAATAAAACATATTTTTAATTTATATATTAAATTTAGTCATGATTTAACTATAAAAGAAATCAAATATACCGTGTTTAAATATTAATTTTCATAGTTATATATATATATATATATAAATGTAATTTAATTAATAAATATATACAAAATATAGAGTTGCAATTATATAAATTATTCTTAACCTTTAATCTATCCCATAGCTTTTAGATATCATAGAGGTGCAGTTAATTTCTTGCAAATTTCTCTCCAGTTGTTTCGGTTCGTCGTCACTTTCATCGCTTCGCTGAATTCTAGACTTGTCCATTCTTCAATTACATCATCTTGTCATTGGGTTTTGCTCTTCCTATTCTTCATGTGCCAACCAGGATAACTTGATGAATAGTCTTCGATATTGAGTTGGATCTTGAGACATCGCAATACCATTTCAGTTTTCTTTCAATAACCATCACCAATAGTTCTACGGTCCAATTTCTTGTATTACCTTTCCTACAGAGTAGTGATTTGATCTTTATAAATAGCGAAATATTATTATTAGACTAATTTTATTTATTCTATACACCAAGTGATATAGTATATTTTATATATAATTAAATTCAAGTAAAAATTAATACATTATGAATATAATTATAAAATATACTTTTATGATATGTCAAATAATGTAAGTTATTACTACAATAAAATAACATAATATAATAGATAAATATTATATAAATATATGAAGCTGAATATATAGTATGGCATGCATAAGCAAAATTAGGTATATAATTAAAAATCTAGAATATGAATATAGTTTATCAATTAATTTATAAAACTGCAGTTGATATCAATAAAATATATATAAACTACTGGCGGTATTCTAATGCTATGAGTATTATAGTGTTACCAAAGATTTTCCGAAGGAAAGATATAACACTTACGCGAAATCGTGTAATTCGAATTTGTATACAAAATACCCTGGTGCCACCTATAGCGGGTTACTTTTAAAATGTTAAATAATATGCTTTAAATTAATATTTATATGATGAAAACTAAGTGTTCATTACTAATATATAACAAACAAATATGATATGTATGTTTTAAATGCTATAAGTATATATTTAGTGAGTAAAAGCTAATTTATATTGCATGTAATTTAATAGAGCAATGAAAACATTGTTGTATGCAAACAGAGCCGAACCTAAATCTATTTCAGTGATTTCGATACTACTGCTAGCAGCGGTTGGGTATATTACTAAATTACGTTGCATGCATAGGGAGTGTTATATCTTTGCTTCGCAAAATCTTTGGTGTTACCCTGTTATATATAATTTAAATACAAATTCCATGATAAATATATTCTATCATGCAGTTCATATCTAATAAATGTATGATTAACATATACTTATATTAATATCATTCTAAATATTTAATCGGATTCAAGTTAGTTTCTAACACTAAAATACATTCATAATTAAATATTAACTCAACAGAGTATACATTAAATACATAAGATTAATAATATGCTCATAAATAGTTATTAATAATATCTAAAAATTATTTAAAAATATATACTACATAAGCTTTCATAGTAGAGGTAAACATATATATGTATTGAACTATAAAATATCATGTTTGTTAACATTGAGTCAGCTTAATAGTTAAAATATTTACATACATACTAATATATCAACAACACTATAGAAAATAAATATGCTAATATTATGTCGATATATATATATATATGTAAATAAATATATTATATATAAACCTCGTTATCTAAATATATATATATATATAAACAGGTGTTTAAAATATAAATAAACTTTTTTTTACATAGAGAAGAATTAATATCAGTACATACATTAAAGATTCTATATAAATAATGTATAAAATTAATATCTTATTCAAAATATTATTATAATAATTATAATGATTAATAATAACTGGTTATACAGTTTATAAATTAATATGCATGATTTATTTATTGAATATTAATTCATAATCTGTAATCTAATTCTATTTAAATATTTATTTAAATTTATTAAATGATTTAGGAACGGCGTCCGTTTGTCACCTGCGATAAATTATGGAAACATTTAGAATGCCTTTCCCAACTTTTTAATCCCCCGATTATAATATTGTTTATTATAAAGTTACTTTAAATGTATATGTGTCATATAATATAATATTATTATAATAATTATATGGCATATCTACTTTAAAAGTAACTTTTTAAGAAACTTTTAATTTAAAATTATTTAAAAATAATTATAATTATAATCATTATAATAATGATAATAAAATCCATACATGTAGTTTCTATATGATATTTTAAATTTAGAATGTTATATTATATATTATATATTCGTAATTATATATGATCATATTATAAGCAGATTATAAATTTAATTTAAAATTACTAAATAATTAATTTAGAAATTTTTCAAATATTAATATTAAATGTGATATAATAGTTAGATAATACAATTTTATTAATAAATAACTATATGTATATTATTTTCATTAATTATATAATATTTACTAACTGAAAAATCAATAGTTAATCCATTGTAGTCTTATATTTAATTAAAATTAAATTTAAAATAATATGAAATAAATATTTTAATTATAAATAATAGCAAGGAAAATAAACATAGGTTACGAGAGTTCAAATACATCCGGGACATAAATGTGTATTTCTCCTTGACCGCATAGAGTGGAAACGCTGAGATTTTACGAGATATGCTTCTCCTTGACCGCAGCAATAATATAATTTAAATTATTTTGATATAATCTACTTTAATTTATTATTAAATTTATATTATAAATGGGTATTAATCTTATAAATTAAGTTATATTTTTATGATTATGATGCCACAAAGAATTATTTTATTATAATTTAATGACACCGCCAGCTTAATGTTTCGTTATATATAATAAAGAATTATTAATTATCTTTGTTTATAAATTTATTTCAAATATTTGTTTACAATAAATATTCCAAACAAATACATGAATATATTATTAATTTTCTTGTTTCAAATAAATATATAGCATGGCAATATACTACACGAATAATTATTGGTTAGTTATTTTTATTTCAGTTAGATGATATATTATGATATGAAATTAATCGTGCATGAATTTAATTAAGTATATAATATATATCTTTATTTCAAATTTTAAAAATTGTAAATCATTAAAAAATGATTTATAGTTTTATTCGTTTACTAAATTAATTAAATGTTTTATAATATATTTTATAATACTACAACAATAATATTATTTTAATCATAATATAAATTCGATAATTAAAACAATAATTGAAAACATAAATTTTAATAACATTTAATATAAGTAAATACTAATAATTATTATTATTATTATAATATAATAATTATTATAAGTAACTTATAATGATTGAGTTATAATATTATAATGTATTTTATTATTGTAATAAATATATTTTATTACAAAAATAATAATACATACGATACTATAATGTTACTCAATATATGTAAATACAAGTTTATATTATTGAATAAACTTTATAAAGTATAACAAATAATATTTGGAATAAAATATAAAACATAAATTAGTAGAATTTATATTACTAATATATTATATAAACATATACAATGTATACCCAATTATACCATATATTGGGACTGCCAATTTCGCTTAGAGCACTTACGCGATTCTAATTTTAAATATTTTAAATGATATTATTTATAATTTACTCTCCCTACATAATTCTATTACAAAAGTAAGTAGCATTATAACAACATATATACTTTATTACTATAATAAAATATATTTAATATATATGCATTATACAATTTTACGTCCAGTAAATTATAATAGCAATACCAATAATTTGTGTATTATAGAATTTAGAATTGTTAAAAATGTTAATAAAGATAGTATTTTAGAATACCAGTGATTTCGTGGGTGGTGATTTCATATAGATTTAAGATCGCGTATGAAATGGTAATATATATTAATGTAAATAATTATTTATATATATTATAATGTGTACAGTGTTATGAAAACACCAAACTAACTAAACTAACAAATTCTCTCTACACTAGATCACTGGTTATCATATACTGTATTTCAACTATATGAACACTCTTGGTAATACATAATATTTAGTTAACTATTAATTAATTATTAACCATTGCTTCAAATTATGCTTAAAGAATACAAGTTACTTTATACCATATTTATTATTCCATTTGTATTGTAAATTAGCCATTAAATAAAGTTAATTATCATATAATCTATAATACTATTAGAAATCATTATATAAATATTAAATAGATGTTTTTAAATAAAAGAATAGACACCAACACCATTTTATAGATAGCTAATTTATGATTTGAATCAACTTATACATTTGGTATGATTTTAATTTTGTAATACATTCATTTAATTTATATCTATGTTAATATTATAGTCTTTCTCATGATTTAACTAAATATTTTATAATGCAATTATCTATTTACAGTCTAACTTTAATTTCTATTTAATATAATCATAAAATGTTTATTAATGTAAAATAGAAATATCACTAATTTGAATTAATAGCTTCATTTTTAATTTATGAATAATATATAAATTTAATAATATTTTCATTAATTTATTATTTAAATATGAACTTTATTTTGTTCACAATGTTTCAAATTTGTATTACCTAATTATGTAAAACAAATATATTGAATAAATAAATAATTTATTAATGATTACATGATTTAAATTAAATAAATTTAGCATTATTGATACTATTTGATAATACATTATATAATTTGATTAACATATAGTATATTAATTTTATACACATCAAAAAACATATTTATATATTTATTTTTTTTTAAATAATAATTTTGATAAACAAAATAATTAATATTCCATATTAAAATATTTTTTAGATTCAAAACTAGGCATTATTATTCTGGAAGTTATTGCATTACATATCATCCGGTCTCTTGCATTACTTCCTGATAATCGGAGAGAAGAATCAGTGACATCCTTTATTCTCCTTACACATCAAAAAACATATTTATATATTTATTTTTTTTTAAATAATAATTTTGATAAACAAAATAATTAATATTCCATATTAAAATATTTTTTAGATTCAAAACTAGGCATTATTATTCTGGAAGTTATTGCATTACATATCATCCGGTCTCTTGCATTACTTCCTGATAATCGGAGAGAAGAATCAGTGACATCCTTTATTCTTCTTTCAACGGCTTGTGAATGACAAGGATATGAATATTTAAATGGAGGGAAGTCATCTTCAAGGTATTTTTCTAAAGTATTAGTACATATATATTTAGTTCAAATTGGTTCAAGTATATCATCGAAATCAATCAGTTTATAATATTCGTCAGCATCAAAATTCAATGTTGGAATAGTACATTTTCTGATGACAATTTATTCCATATTTCTTGCAAGTAATATGTATTTTATGCCCATTCTTCTTATGTTAATATCATTATTTGATATCATCGATATAATGATATTTTCCGAATGGGCATAATATACATTTATTGAAAGCTTTTATATACTATATTTTTAATAAAAATAATCTTTTGAACAGTAATTCTAGCATGTGAAGTTGACATACCTATAGAAAATTTGTCAATATATATATATAATATTCAAAATAATTCTAATTAATTAGTTAACATTATATGAGATAAGTAAATTAAAATCTATATTTGATTTTGTATTAATATTATATCATATTATATTATTAATTATTAAATATTTACTATGTATTTATATTTATTACCTTCATTACAGGTTAATTCGTGAATATCAGTATCGGTATCGTCAATGGTATGGTCTTCAGCGATATGTTCATCAGGTATATCTAATATATTATACATTATAAGTTTTAATTTATATTAATATCAAGTAATCATAATTATATAGAATATATTTAATATAAATAATATATTATTTTTAATTTTATTATAATAACATAAAATAAATACTAATATTAATTATTTATTGTAATAAATATATAATTGTTATATTACTATCAAAGATTTTTCTAAGGAAAAATATAACACTCACGCGAATCCTGTAATTAGATTTAATTATATATTTGAACTATATAGGGTCAATTTTCAGAACTATGTGTTGTTTATAATGTAAATTAGAATCTAACTATACACTTTTAAAATGTAACATAATATGTTTTTAAATTATTATATATATGATGAAAACTAACTATTCATTTCTAATATACCCAGTAAACAACAACATAAAATATTGCACATAATATGTTCATTAAATCATTAAATGAATTTAATATAGGATTTGAAAAATATTTATAATGAATATTTATAATATTTTAAAATAATAGAAATATATATCAATGATGAAAATATTACCATAATATTTTCAATTAAAATTCAATATAATATTCATAATATTAATATCACTGCTTTTATCTATTGAAATTGAAAATTTAATGATATGAATATATGAAACAATATATTTACAATAATATAATTAATATAATAATAATACAATTAGAATATACATTTATAAAATAGATATCTAACAATTTTTCTACATATTACATTACATAATATGATAATAATATAATTAATTTGTAATGAAAACAAATTACATGATGAATATTAAATTAAGATAATACATTATATTATCAATGTAATTTATAAAATAAATAATATCTATATTATATTATAGATATTATTTTGATATTAATAAATATTATAGAGAACAAAATTAAATCAATATGTTTATTAGGGGATTTAATATTATTTTGTGATTTAATTGTGAGATACTAATAAGATCTATTATACTACAATTACTAGTAAATATTGTCATTATTTCATTTGTATCTTAAATTGATGGTTTCAATGATAGGTAATGTTTTTTTTATAAAATTATATAAAAATGAAATAATTATGAATTTTTTAATAATTTGATTTAACATCGGACCAACCCTGTAATGAAATAATTATTTTTATGAAAATTATATGTGTGATATGAACATATTATGCGCATAATATGTTGATATTATTATGAGAATGAAATAATTATGTGTATAACAATTATATGTGTATGATAACATATTCTTATGAATATGTGAATGAAATAATTATATGTATGAACATTAGATTTTTACAACATATTAATATTTATTTGTATGTTCATATTATGTTCATATTTGTATATGCAAAATATGTTCATATTTGTATATGCAAAATATATTCATATTTGTATATGCAAAATATATTCATAATATGTATGTTGTTGTTTACTGGGTATAAAAAAGCTATATGATAGGTTGGTTTTAAATTCTATACATATCTATGAGTAAAGGTGTGTAAAGGTTAATTTATATTCTATGTAATTTAATATAGCATTGAACACATTTTTGTAAAGAAAGTGCACAAAAACTAAATCTATTTCAATGATTTTGATACTACTGCTAGCAGCGGGATGTATGAATATTAATAACTAGTTACGGAAATATGGAGTGTTATATCTTTGCTTCGCAAAAATCTTTGTTACTATAAAATTTAATATTTACAAAATTGATATCCCTTAAAGTGCTGTTCACGAGTAACATTATTTCAGATAATGCACAAAATTGTAAAATTATGTTATATAATATTTATAAATGACATATGAAATATCTAATAATTTATACTAACTTATAATAGATGAAGAAGAAGATGGAATTTCAAGAGAAAGACTTGGATGTTGATCTAATAAAATAAATAATTGTATACATTATTTATTGAGATAATTATATATATATACTATTATTTACCTTATATTTATAAATTTATATACTAATTAATATAAATATATATAAACCTCCTTCACTCCATATTATATTTCCTATCATATATCTTCGTTCTTTACTTTGGTCGTCTAGAAATTTTCTATCTTCAATACATAGGTTTTCTTCTCTTTTATCAATATCAAATGGTACATTGTAATCTTTGCTTAATTTCGGTAATCTCATTTTATTATATAATAAATATTAATTTTAATTTATTTCTAATTGCATGTATTTTTTCATATCCAAGATATGATCTAGACCATATTTCAATAATTTCTAATGATATCATTTTAATAAATGTGAAATCTTTAATTTTAATATTTGTTTTTTTATTTGTAATAAATAAAATTGCACAAATGACATCATATTGTGTAGGAAGCATATTTTTATTAAATGCTTTAGGAATGAAAGAAATTTTAGATACTTTAATATAAATTATATAATAGATATACTATGATAATGTTAATATTTATAATATGTTATATGTAATAATATAGAGTAAGAAATGTATTTATAAAAATTATATTAAAATATATAAAAAACTGATGTTTGTAATTTTTAATAATAATATAATAAAAATGCCCTAAATTGTAGTCAATATTTGTAATCAAATTATTTAAAATAATGTTAAAATAGTATTATATAATATGTGGTATATAAAAAATTAAAAGTACTATAATTTTAATATATATTTAAATTGATATTTATGAATGTAATTAATGTGCTATTTTTTTAATTTTAAATATATAGAATTATAAATAATTAATCTAATTATATTGAATTATAAAGAATTAATCTAATAATATATTTATGTAATAGACTAATATATTAAAATAATATTATGATTTTAATAATAATTAATATATTTAAATTGATATTTATGAATGTATTTAATGTGCAATGTTATTCATTTTAAATATATTGAATTATAAAGATATAATCTAATAATATATAATATAAAAAATATATAAATGTGTTTATAAAAGTAGGTTTTAATGATATAAGGTAAAATGAAAAATATTACATATGCAAATAATTTGAATTTAAAATTCATATCAAATCTGATTGGATAATTATTTATTTCAAATATATTTGATTTTATTATCCTTGGTAAATAATATCCTTGATACCGGTTCAATCCTAATTAGGTCATATTTTGAACTTAGTAGAATATATTAGATATTATATTACTAACTCGGTAATTAAGCTATATTAAATATAATAAAAACACATGTATCTACTAACCTATATTACAAAGCATTCCTGAAAAGTTTATTATAAAATAATGCATAATAAATAAATTATATATATATTAACATATTTTTTTTCAAAAATGGCGAATTTTGTATATTTTAACATTGATAATTTTAAATGTGTATGGTTATGTCGATATTAAATATACTGTCACCAAATTAAACACCAATACAAAAATTATTGTTTACAATAAACATACTTAATACTACACCGTATAGATCGGTATTTAATAGTAAATCTTGTAAGTGAAAATTTCACTCCGGCATATAGTAACTATATATATATATATACATATTAACATATTTACTTTTATAAAAATAATATATTTATATATATATATATATAATTCAGAATTTGGTATAAGAACTCGGATAGATATTGAAACAAAGCTTATGATCGGTTAAATTCAATAACAATTATTTAATTTGAGCTCATATTGACGACGCGACAATCCGTTAAAAATTAGTTAAAACATATGAGTATAGTAATAAAAACAAATTAACTAACGAAATGATTTAAATTGTAATGGTAAAATATAAGTAATATAAAACTTAAAAAAAAAATCATTAATAAATAAATTTAAAATTTGTAACAAACACTTAGGGACGGGTAAAATAATATAAATCATAGCTACACTTGTTACAATAATAACGTATTGTCAATGTTAATACCCATGCAAACTAACAAAAATTCTAGTTATATCCATTAAGTCAAACCCTCTCATCGATCGAATATACACACACACACACATATATATATATGTATATATGTATATATATATATATATATATATATATATATATATATATATATATATATATATATATATACACATAAATATATACACAATAATTGATATGAAATAATAATTATATTGTGCTATTTCATTAAATTACATTAACTCGGAATAAGTATTTTCTCATATATATATATATATTAAAATATACAACTGCCTATGTTGACTAAGATGTCAGAAATACAAGTAGTAGTACACAGGTGTAAGCCTTATCAGGATAATTACAAAGGTCTTAAAATAATATTTAGAAGTGATCTTATATAATTGTATATAAATAAATGTTCGGCTCTATTTAAAACCAATGATGCCTTAACATGAGATCGGTTTCCAAGGGACATAATATACATATATGGTTATAAGTAAAAACTACATCTAAGTTCTTAGATGGGATTAAAGGATTCCACCAAAATAAAATAACAATAACGATAATTATATATATATATATATATACATATATATATATATATATATATATATATAACATATATTTATTTTTAAAGTTTATTAAATATTATAAAATTATATAAACGCATACCATATATTGTAGATAAACCTGTAATCGAAGTTAAGAATTCAAATCTATGGGTATTCTATAAATCTTTTATCGTTCAGGCCGATATTAAGTCTAATCCGCTAGCTAAAGTATTATGGAAACGTGGCAATAGTGCTGTTCAATCAAATAGCACATTCCAATTGTACAACGATAGCCGTATCTATTCAATGAACGTTAGTATTTAGCTAGTAGTTAGTATTAATAGTACTCTGCTTATTTATTATAATACGTAAAGTGTTAAATAGTTCACTAACGTCTACACATCAATGTGATACACATATATATGAACACACTAACTGTATGCGTCGACAATAACAAAACAGCCCCCCATTATCGGTATGATTTGTATAACCCGAAAACGGATGCTTCAACTTATTCATTTTAAAATATGTGTAAATACTATACTATGTATCGGATAAGTAGATTCAAAAGATTCAATATTTAATATAGGGTATACCCTATAAATTATAATTTATATATATACACGCACACATTATACGTGCAATAAAAATAAAAATAAAAATAATAGTTTTTATTTTATTATTTTTTTTTAAATGTAAATTTTAATTTAAAAAAAAATTAATAATCATTTATTTATATATATTTATAATTATATATATATATATATATATATATATATATATTTATATATATATATATTTATAAATTGTAATACTGAAAGAATAATACCTTATATAAACGAAATTAAACATGAAGATTATCTACTATATATAATACAAATTAAAATTAGAATTTTTTTTTAAAGTTAATAATGTATGGGAAAATACTTTCTATAAACAAATATAACAAATAAATATATTAAAATAAATGAATAAGAATAAATCTATTAAAAAATGTATATTAATAATATATATGAATTCTGTTTTAAGATGTATTTTTTTTAAATGCATTGAATGCAATATATGTATTTTTCATAATTTCATTCCATTTTTTTTGGACCAGAAAATAATATTAAATTTGTGTATATTTTATATATGGTAGAGTGTAATTAACATAATTTTATATTTATTGTATCTCCTTACAACATATTATTCATAGTTTTTGGACAATACCTATACATATATTATGCATAAACAACATAATCTTATATATATATATATGTTTGTGTGTGTGACTGCCTGTGTGGCTCAGTTGGCTAAGGCGTCAGATATACAAGTAATATGTATTATTAAATAACGTTTAATAACGTATATATTCGTAATAAACAAATATTAATTTAATTTAATTTAATATGTATACATATTATATAGATATATCTTATCTATATCATATTCAAGTTTATTTTATAAAATTAAAATAATATTATACTTAAATTGTATTTTAAATGTTATAATTTTATAATTAAAATATATTATTTCTAACGTAATATTTAGGTAATACCTACATTGAATTTATAAAAATTGATAAATGATATTATTAAACTAGATTAATAAATATATTCTTTAATTAGGTGACGATTCCAAGAAATCGACCCTATTTTTTCGATAAATACATAGTTGAGGCTACAAATGAATATGGAAAAGCATCACATACATTACAATTTAATGAAATAAGTTAGTGTTTCCCCTTAATATACCCTTTATGTCCTTTATTGATTATTGTATATTAATCCATTTAATCGATTTATGCATACAGAGCCTCCGTCACATGTGAGCTATATTGGTGTTTTACGAGTGACCCCGAATACCATACTATTTGAAATTAAACCTCCAGTCTATAATAATCCTGATGTTCCTCTTACAGCTGTCGGTATAGTACCGGTTGAAAATACTAATATTAAAACAATGTATCATTTAAGTTAGTATAGGTAAATTAAATTATAATACATATTTTATAATTAATTTGAAGTATTAATATTCACAATTATCGTATATTTGTGATGCATATTTTGTAATCATAAAATCTTTTCAAAAAAAAAACAGATGATAAAAATGAATATTTATATTCGAATAATGTGTCTCCGAATAGTACATTGTATTATTATATAATAGTTTATAATAACTATGCAAATAGTGGGCCTTCGAGAAATACAACAATAAAAGTAAATACACCAGTAATAAGTTTGTACATATTATTTTTGACTTGTAAATATGTATTTTAATATTTCTTTTATTTCAGGAAATCCCTATCCAATGGTATTAATTTCTTCACCGACCAGCGATACTCTTAATTCATATATCGTTACATGGGATATTATATTAACTGGTGGAGTTCCGATTACTAAGATTGTAATTAAGACACGAAAGGTATTCAATACAATTAGTAATACATATGTTTAATGTAATATATTCAATATCAGATATGTAATATTAAAACCGAATACATTAGTTTATTATCAAATATAAAATTTAATTTAAATATTTATATTTAAAAATATAATTATAAAATTATAAATAATAATTATAATATTATTATTTCTCTATTTCATAAATTATTAAGTATATATATAAATATATACAAATTATAAATATATATATATAATTCAGAATTTGGTATAAGAACCCGGATAGATATTGAAGCAAAGCTTATGATTATCCGCTGAAAAATTATGAGCATAGTAATACAAATAAATTAACTATGGAGATTGTATTTAAATTCTGATGGTAAAATATAAGTTTTATAAAACTTAAAACAAAAATTAAAACAATAATTAAAAAAAAAATAAATTATGGAGATTTTAATTAAATTGTAATAGTAAAAAATAATGGTTATAAAACTTTAAAAAAAAATTAACTATAGAGATTGTATTTAAATTATAATAGTAAAATATAAGTATTATAAAACTTAAAAACAAAAAAATAATTGTTATAAATAAATTTAAAATTTGTAAGATGATGATTATGATGATGATATTGAGTTAATTAGCACTAAAATAGGGTCACATAGACCCCTTCGCTCGTGCGGGAAGAAAATAATAATAAAATAATAGTAATACGATAATAATTTGATAATAATATACATTCAATATACAACGGAAAAACAATAATAAACAATATAAAGGACTATTATATACTACAGTCTGCATTGATATGGTGTAGTTGTATATTCTACAGACTGCATTGATATAGTATAGTGTTATATAATAAAAGATAATAATAATACAATAACAATTTAATAATGATATAAATTTAATATAACACGGATACAAATAATAAGTTGGATGATTTAATGATTATGGGTAGAGAGAAAAGAAGAAGTAAGATTTATAAATCTTTTGTGGGATCTAATAGAACGAATGGTAAGATAATAAATTGTGCAAGTATGAAACAACATAAGATAAGCATGACCCAATAAAAATACACTACAATTATAGCTATACTTGCCACAATAATAACATATTTTCTATGTTAATACCCATGCAAACTAAAAAAAGCCGAGTTATATCCATTAACTCAAACCCTCTCATCGACTGAATACAATCGATGAGAGGGTTTGACTTAATAGATATAACTAATATATATATATATATATATATATATATAAAATAATAAATTACAACTTTTTTTTATAATTATACTTTATTTAATTTATTATGTACAAATATCACTGTTGTATAATGTATATATATTTTTTTAAATTTTTATCTTAGATCATTGGAAAAATAGTTAAAAAATAATTTCTTGGGTATCATACTATTATAATTAACTTAACATATATACTATTTGTTATATTAATACCTATTTTCTATTTATTAAAATAATGTGTACGTTAGAAACTCCATAACTGTATAACTTGAGCCAACTATATGAACATTTCAGAATTTATTTTATATTATTATACTCTTCAGATATAACAAATAATCTAAAATATAATACCTGATAACAAATAATATATTATAAAATGTATGGACATTTCTGGAATTTTATTATTTTACAAATTTTGATATTTAAGTCATATTTTAGGCCTATTGGTCTATTGGCCTATTGGTCTCCTACCATAAATTTGTTATGTATCTAGTAGATTACATTTATAAATATATATGAAAAATTAGTTTTTATTTTATGTATTTCTAAAGTTATCATACTTTAATTAAATAATAACTATAGAAAAATCTCCTATGGTCAAAACGTATTTATTAAAATAAAAATAAATCCCCTCTTTTGCCTGCCCTTAATAAGCTTATTACTATATTTAATCTAATAATATGTGTATATATAATTTTAGTATACATAAAAGCTTATATCACTTAATATATATAATTTAATATCTCTATATAATTTATATAATTTATTAAATATTACATATTAGGTCAAAGTAAATACTCACAATGGTGTTTGGACTACTGATACATATTTAGACAAGGATTGGAAAATATTAGAATTTTTTAATTATAATTATACTTTCAATAATACTTTACGTGAATATGAGATTGAGATGTTGGATATTAATTCATATTATGAATTAGAAATATATTGTACAAATATAATTGGAAGTAGTAAGAAAAATGAAAACTTCATTTTCAAAACTAAATCTGGTTAGAATATTTTAATCATTATTATAATTATAATGATATCATTTAATATATAATTAAACAATATTTAATATACTTTAGTAGTAATACTATAGTATTATTTTAATTATTAAATATATTATTTTTATTCTTAATGAATTAGATGTGATGTAATAGCTATATTTTATTAATATTTAAACACTTAAAGGTATGTTATTTGGATTATATATATGGTAATAATAATCTACTTATTAATTACTTTTAATTATAATTTAAATCAAGAAATTTAACAAATAAATAAATGTTGCATTTACGATCGAGTTTTTACAGAATTTGTATTGCACGTCGCGGAATTTAATCAAATGTATTAAGTAAAGGGGCAGTGAATTATATAGTAACGACATATCCTACCGATTATTAATGTATATAGTAAACATTTAGCTAGATTAAAAGTGAGTTTAGCGCGAGTCTTTCTAACATTGTCAGGTATAAGTTGGCTGTACGAAAATGCATTATTATTATCGAGAGATAAATACGTGAATCTACATTATTATATTACAGAGTATTTATCGAATGCGGATCGATAGTGATAGTGACAAGGTATTGGACGTAGATTATTGAGAGCTAAGCTTGTATAATAGGCACTATTATCAATTTAATATGTTTTAAAATTAATATAGTCAACTAACATCATTTAGTAATTGCTTAAGTTAAGTAATAATACTATTAATACTATTATATAGAGGAATTTGAATAGAATCATAGTCACTGAATGAAACTATGTTGTATCGTTAGCGTAAAGATGTTAGCCTAAATGAGGGTGATATTCAAGTATCATACAATATATATTAATTACACACACATATATATCAATGCTTTATATTTTAGTGATATATTATTAATAATTTTAAAGAAACATTTAATATAATTTATAATAATTTAATTATTTATTACCATCATTAGAATATGTTAAAGATGATAGGACTACAAATGGTTAGAATATGTTAACTAAATCATCATTATAATTGTAATTCTATTATTTATTATTTTATAGTGATAATTATAAATATTATTATTTTATTGTATTATTTTAATTATCAAATATAGTATTGTTATTATTATGCATGTTGTAATAATGTTGTTATTATAATGTTAATTAATTAATTATTTATATTTGATATAATAACAATAATGTAGGTATCAATATTTATCAATACCTATCAATATTTAAGTAACCTAATACGGAAACTTTAAAAATACACTATCCCTATATACTATCCCTTATAATTCAGTTTATGAATAATTTAATATAATTTAATTTGTAATTGATTTATTAATTTTTATTATTGTATTAATTAATAATACGTTAATTAATAATACGTTAATTAATAATATATTAATAATAAGTTAATAATACGTTAAGTATCTTAATAATACATTTTTTAAATTTAGCTTCATTGGTGGTATTAATATTATAACGAACTCAATTTTTGTGAAAATCAGAATAGGTTATATAGGTCATATAGACCAGCAACGTTGCTCGCTGATTGGTTATAGGGTGTCATTATTAAGACAGAGTGTCCGTATTATAGATTTATAAGACCTCTATATATATGCAAATAACTTAAATAATATCTTATAACAAATATAGAAATTATTTATATAATGTTTAGAATGCTTTAATTTTTAATAATATATTATTGTTTTATATCATAAAGTTGTATATGACTGAGAAGGTTTTAAGTTGGATTTTGTTTCTCATAAATTTAAAAACATAATAAAAAAACGGTTTATTGTATATATCAGAATTATTTTAACTAATTAAAAAATAAAATACTTATTTAGACTATTTATAGAATTATGATACTCTATACATTACAATTTTATTTGTAGGTTTATGGTTTCTGAAATACCGATAGTGTCCGTATTCGGTTACTCTCCCCTAAACATTATATATAAATTATATATAAATTATAATTTATAATAATGTAATGTTTTTGATAATTTATTATTATTAGGAGATATTAAAAAGAATGAAAATAATAATGACGAAGATAAAACTACAATGAGTATAATTTTAATTTCAATATTCTTCATATTTGTGATAATTGCTTATATTTCATATAATAAATATGGAGTTACCCATCAAGGAAGAGTTACGGAAAAGAATGATATTAGTGCTATAAACATAACTGCAAACAAAGAAAGGTGGGCGTGTTCACATCCGCGTTAACGCAAATTCCAAATTAAATCGAGAAATGTATAACATATAAATATATTATGCGATATATTTTAATTGATTATATACTAAATATAATATGGTGTTTAGGCCTCGCAATATTTAAATAGATTAGACCATACCCCGTACATAATTGCCTACTCGCCTACAGCAATAAGAGCTTAGAGAATAAAGATAACTACCCTGAAACCAAAGTGAACACTGGATCATGTCTAGACCACAAAGATAGCGTGTACGTATGCCATCACCGCGCTGCAGTATCAGTATCATTATGCTCCTCTCATAATAGACTATTTATTTATTTACTTATTTTATTTATTTATTTAAATCAGACATGAAATACAGAGGTCCATAGAATATAAACGAAAATTAAAAAGAATAAACTAAAAAAAAAAAACAATTAATCTAAGAAACGAAATTTAAAATACTGTACAAACAATGAGTTATACCACATGGTAAACAGTGGCGATGGGAAAACAATATTATATTCATATAATTGAACAATTAGTGAATTACACGATAATTGTATTCGTTTATATAGCGAATAATATGACTTGCGTAATTTAACAGTTAAATTATTAACATAATCGTTAAAAAATATTAAAGAGGCACTATTTCTACGTCTGTAGTTCATAACAATACGATAAGCATTATTATAAGCTATATTAAGTTTAGCCATGCAATATCTATTTGGTATCCATATGTTACTAAGGTATATATTAGAAACAAATGTTTTAAATAGAATAATTTTTGTATCCTTAGAGCAATGATTAAAGTTATATGATATTGCTAAGCTTTGTTTATATAACTGTTTAATATTACTATATATACCAATATCATCAGATAAGTCCTCTGAAATCCATTGTCCAAGATATCTATATGATTTGACAACTTTTAGAAGTTTATTATCTATATATAATTTCACAGGTTTATGATATGATTTATCAAAATAAATTGGTAAAATAACCGATTTATCAATATTAAACGTTATGTGGTTATGGTTAGCAAACTCTTCACAGCAACTTATCAACAACTGCAAACCCCCTAGTGATGGTGAAAATAATGCTATATCATCTGCATAACATAGATTATTTATGATATTTCCATTTAAGCAATAACCTGAATGTATTTCATTTAATTTCTTAATCATAGGATTAGTATATAAATTAAATAACAATGGTGAGAGAATGCCACCTTGACGAACACCCCTTGTAACAGGAAAGCTATCCGATTAATTATTACACCATTTAATATATATTCGTTGGTTTCTATACCAGTAATTTAAAAAATTAATTATGTATAAAGGAATATTATTATCTTTTAATCTTTGAAATAAAATGTTATGATTAATTTTATCAAAAGCTTTGGAAGCATCTAAAAATTCTACGAACATATTAGTGTTATTATTATTATAATCTGTTAAATATTGCTTAAGGGCAAACACACACATTTCAGTACCAAGATTTTTTTAAAAGCCAAATTAATTATCCATAGTAATTAATAATGAAGATATTCTATTATGTATAACCTTTTCAATTATCTTACAGATAATATTAGATATACATATAGGCCGATAATTAGTGGAATCATTCGACCTTTTATTTTTATTTTTAACTATAGGTAAAATATAAGATAACATTAGCTTCTTCGGGAAATACGAATGCCGCAACATATTATTAATTAGTAGAATTATTAATTCAATTACAAAACTATTCGCGTGAGAAATATGTTCTATAGGTATTCCATCAGGGCCTATAGCTTTACCCCCTTTAATTGATTTAATTATAGATGAAATATCAGCATAGTTAGTATATTCAATATCATTAACATTAATAGTATTATAAGGATAAGGTATATCAGTAGTACAGTTACATAAATTATTAAAATAATTATACCAGAATTTAGTAATATAAACTATACCATTTTCATTTTCAATGTTATTTAGTGCGGAAGATTTTTTTTTCTTCAGATTGTTTGAAATCACCTTCCAAAAATTACTACGATTTTTAATTAATTTTAAGGCAATCTTATTAGATTCTGACTGATTAGATATATAAAAAAAACTAATATATATATATATTCCAATAATTAAAAACTCCTCATAATATCATTCATCATATAATCATAAAATGTAAAGAAGAAAAATAAATTAATATAAAAATCTAAGAATATAAATATAAAATAATTATAAAATTAAAAATTAAAAGACAAATCCTATTGAATAAAACAATTAAACATAACTAAAAATAACTAAAAAAATAAATAAAAAAATAAATAAAAAATATTATATATATATTTATATATATATATATTTTATATATATATATATATATATATATATATATATATATATATATATATATATATATATATATATATATATATATGTATATGTATCTATACACCTCTCTATGCTATTATATAATATTAGTATTACATTAATACCACATTTTTAAGTTTACACATTCTGTACGTTTGTAAATGACATACTATTTATATATTAACTGTATCCATTGATTTATTTTTATAAATCTTTAACATATTATTGTCATTTTATTTTGTGTGTATATTTATATAGTTTAATTTTGTGAAGTAATTATTACATTATACTATACAAAATATATGAAATATTCTATCATCTATAAAATGACACCTTCATCATTGATATTCTATATTTATTATATTTATTATATTCTTATATTTATTAAATGTATACTTTTCACTGATGTATTTCGATGTTTTATTAATTATAAATATATCAATTAGGTATTATATACAACCTATATACAGTGATTAGTAAATTAAAAGTACCTTTCAGAATACAAATCAAAACAATAACAGACGAGAAATAAAAGTTTCCAAAATGTTCACCTTTTCTATTTTTACTAAAATTTATTATATTTATTTAATGGTTAAATCAATGTACTCATTATTTTGCAGATATTAAATTAATTATGTAATGCACTATACCCTATTATATATACATAATAATCTATAATATAATATTTACAGAGTTTCAGTGAACAGTCAATGAGCAGTTTCAATCATTAGGACATTGTTAAAAAGAATGGAAACAATATCCACTAATACCCAGCTAGGTATTATCAACTTTAATTGTATTATGTAACTATTTATATTATTTTAATATACTTATTATTTTAACATAATTATTAATTATAATGATTATTTAATATAATTATTAATGTTATCTATTAATATGTCACTATTAATTTTATATAATTATTATTTTGTTATAATTATTGTTTTAATATAATTATTATTTTAATATAATTATTATTTTAATATACTTATTAATTATATTAATATTATTTAATATAATTATTAATTATATTAATTTTATTTAATATATTATTAATATTATAAATTAAAACAAATAATAAAAAAATAATACAATTTGTATATACTTAATAATAATTTATATACTTAAATTTCATTGTTAATTCGTTATTACATACAATATATATTTAAAGAATGTCGGCCCTTCAAATCTACCATGTAAATTGATAGGGATTTCTTGATAGTGAGTAGTATGATATAAATAGTTCTAACTATAATTTCAATATAGGAAACAATAATGTTGTATATGAATGAACATTAATTATACTTTAATAACTATTTTTGTCGTGCATCTGTTCATAAATTTATTATGTTTTATAAGGTTTATTTTTAAAATTATTGATATTTAAAAAATGTAATTGTATATAGGTATTTATGTACCTAGGTATTTATTCATAATTTTATAAATTTTATAACAAATAAAACGAGTTATATATCTAGTTATTATCTATATAATCTGAAAATGTTATTATATATTCAATATTTAATTCTGTTGACGTTTTTAGCTATATATTTGTATAAGAAAACAAATATATTCTGAGAAAATCAAGATCAATGTACATTATTTATTTCACTAGTAATATTATAATTAACATATTAGACAATAATATAAATATAAGATTACAGATACTTGTATAGATATACATGTTTAGATATTTATTTTGTCTCTATATAATAATAATAATAATATATATATATATATATTGTCATATTATAACCATTTGGTAGACAATGCAAAATATAATAATTTGGTGGACATTTTAAAAAGATAGCCATGAAGCTGACATATTATTTAATTATGATATACTCTTTGAATATATTTAATTAGTGGTGTCTTCAAAATATTAAATAATAAAAAACATAAAATAAGGTCTACCAAATATCTATATAGTATACTTTATGATTTTGTAGACACTATTTGTGAAGGATCTTTTTCATAAGGAATTCACTTTACTATTTTCAGAGAAAAATTCTATATTTAATGATAAACACAAGTAAACCATGAGAGGGCAAGGTCTCTAACTCCAAGCAGGTGTAGACGGGACAGTAAAATGTTGTGATCAAGCGTATCGAAAGCACTGGATATGTCCAGAATTACTAGTTGACAGCAGTTTTTAGTATTAAGGGTAGAAGTGATTACATCAATTACGTTTAGTAGTGCTGTTTCTGTGGAATTTCCTCGGCGAAAACCATTTTGTTGAGGAATATGGAGATTATTAGCGGTTAAATAGGAGATTAGTTGACGAGAGACAACTCTTTCCAAAATGTTACTCACCAAAGGTAGCTGAGCAATTGGGCGATAATTGAGAAGTGAATCAGTTTCGAGTAAGGTTTTTTAAGAAATACGTCGAGGATTATATCAGACTCCCGACCCGATAGTCAACGACGATTAGCTAATTCTCCGAGTAACAACGAAATATGATGAGATCGGCTCCGACCAATCACGATACACTATTTAAAAGCCTTCTCAGTAAATAAAGTTGAAGGAATCTAAAGTCAGTATCCCTTGACCGATCGTTTAGATTGCTGTACACATTCGACCCGTAGAAGATATAGCTGCGTTACCTATGATGTAAAAACGATAATAATCTCAAACGTACTAAACGTGAGTTGATCCATAATAAATAGTTGACAACGATAGCCCATCGTATTCTATGTTATTAATCAACTCTTATTGTTTATTAAATATGCAAAATAATAACTGGTTTTATTAACGAATGACCCACATAATCCTCACCGTAAGAACTCGGTTCACAAAGTAAAATATACTAGTCTTAATAGTTCTTTGCTTGATTATTGATTCTTAAATTTAATAGATTTTGAATATATATGATAGTTACATGTAGAGTAACCCCAGAGTCTTATACATTGTTTGTTATTTTACATGAGTATTATGAACGTAACAATAAATGAAATAATGTATTATAACTTATAAGTAAACATTGAAATTATAATATTTAACTAAGGGGAAAATAATAGTGATTAAAACTGTACACACGTTGTGATGTAATAGGCTAGTATACATAATGAGTAGTATAATATATATATATATATATATATATAATAATATTAGAGTAGTTATAGAAGAAATACTAGTATATATATATATATACTTATCAAGGATTATTTCGTTACGATGACACAATAAATATATATACGTATATATAAAACATAACAAATATAAATTTATTTTAATATATTATGTATATTAATTTAGGCGGTGGGATGGTTGTTAATAATAATAAAAATGGCCTAGCAAATCAATAATATAATTAAAGAGAATTTAAAAATATTTTACATCAAATTATATCTACTTATATTTATTTATTTATTTATTTATTTATTTGTTTAAAGACTTCATAAATGAAAATCATTTTTCGACGTCATAACAATAATAATAATAATAATATATTATAATAATATAATAATATAACATATAAACGAAGATAATAGTAATCGCAAAATATATATTCATTTCACTAAATAATGTTTAAAGAGTCTACTTTTGAATTGAGATCGAGAAGTTGTCGTACGACATACGAATAATATTCGGAAGTAAATTCCATAGAGTTGGTACCGCAACAGAAAAAGCAGAGTTACCAAAACATGAATTTGTATGAGGCAAAACAAGTTTCATTGCATGGCAATCCCGTCTTGGTCTGCTACTGGTAGCAATTGATAATAATTCAGCCAGATACTTAGGTTCACCCGTGTAGATAGCTTTATGAGCTAAACATAACAATTTTAGTTTACAAAGATCACGATATCTGAGCCAACCAAGGGTTAACATAATATGTGATATAGATATATAGTTACTACCCGTATTAGTATTTATATTATTTTTAATTTTATATAAACACGAACAGCTCTCCTTTGAATTTTTTCGAATTTTATCATAATATTATCAGGGACAAAAACAAAAAGTATTGCAGTAGTCGAATCTACTAAAAACCAATGAATATGTAAGTGATTTAGTGATATCAAAGGAGAGCTTAGCACGAGCCTTATGTATATTATATAAATAATAATTAGCAGTACGAATAACATTAAGAATGTGACTGTCATATTTCATAATAGAGTCAATTGTTATACCGAGTGTTGTGATTTTATTAGATAAAGGCAGCGTGGCAAGAAAACTATCAGTTATTTTAACAATTGAAGGTATTTTAGAGAATAAAATAGTATCAGTTTTTGAGACATTTAAGGATAATGAATTACTTGTGAACCAATTTTGTATATCAGTAATACAGTTTTTAATGTTGTATTGGATTATAGCGTGATCAGTAGATTGAGGAAAGGAAGTATAAAGCTGTAAATCATCAGCATATAGATGATAGTGAATGTAAGGATATTTTTAAAAAATAGAAGAAACAGGTAATATATAAATCAAGAAAAGTATTGGGCCCAGAACAGATCCTTGAGGAACACCATGAGTGTGCAATGCACACTGTGCATAGGGGAGAGAAGGGTATTGTGGCCGATGCGGGTATTGTGGCCGATAACGATATTTCAATAACCATTATAGTTATCAAAAAATGATATATACGAAAAATGTAGATAATTGAATTATAAGAATGATAGTGTACATCATTTTTTATTTATATCAATATTAATTATTGATTTTTGATTAGAGAAAAAAATCAAATAATCGTAATTTTTATGAAAAAAAACGTTTGTAGCTGAATATAAGTAAAACTAAATGTGATAACGATTAATTATTTTTATATTTAATATAAAAGTGCGTGTGTATCTTGATATCTGATATAATGTATTTTATTTTCTAATAAAAATAATACGTATTTGAATACATGACGCGATCCTAGTGGCTATTTCTGAACTATCGACCATAATACCCGCACTAGTGTATTTTATCTTTATTTATACGGAAAATTTGCTTTTTAATAAAAATAAAATGATTTGAATACAAATAATTAAATGAGTAAATGTTGATAGCCATTATTTAGAACAACATATTGTAATTGTATATACAACTTATTGGATCACAATATCCAATATTAGTATGATATATTTGGTTTCTTGTAAGGTAATAAAAACATCGGCCATAATACCCTTCCCTCCCCTAAATGATTTTGAAAAATTGTCATTAATCATAGGTATATAAGAATGAGCATGCGATACTTATTAGAATAGATATAGGTTATATACCTGGTGTAAAGTAAATACTATGATAATATATTGTAAATAATTTTAGAACTTCGATCTATAGAGGAAAGTGCCCGAATACGGACACTCTCGGTATCTCAGAAACCATAAATCCTACAAAAAATGTCGATGAATAAAATATTAATAATTATATAAATAGTCTAAATAAGTATTTTTTATTTTGTAATTATTCAAAATAGTGCTGATATATCATATAAACTGATTTGTGTATTACTTATTAAATTTATGAAAAAAAAATTCAACTTTTTAAGTAGAATTTTTTCATCATAAAACCTTCTCAAAAATATACAAATGAATCGACATAAAAAACAACATTATATTATTAAAAACTAAAGAATTCTAAAAATAATATACATACTTTCTATATTAGTTATAAAATATTAATTAAGTTATAATCATATATCTAGAGGTCATATAAATCACATATACGGATACTCTAGATGTCTTAATATGGACACCCTATAACCAATCAGCGCGCTGCCTATGAACTATTCTGATTTTCCTTAACATCGCATGCATTATAATACCACCAATGAAGCTAAATCTAAATATTATTATTTAGATACCTAACTTATATTATTAATTAATAAAATAATAAAAATTAATAAATAAATTAAATTATATTAAATTATTCATAAAATTAATTATAAATAATGTAATTGTAATTTATCTGATCAATATTATATTGATTATATAGTGGTATATAGGTTGTCCGTATTCGGACATTGGTAATTAATACGGACACCCCCGACCGGGGTCCACGTTATCAATTGAATAAAAAGAGTAAATAAAATGTTAAAATCGTAATAATATCTATAATCATATAATATTTATATATTATAATTTTTGAATACAAATATTAAGTAATAACATGTTAAGACCATTTATTGTTACAGTTTTCGTATTAGGTTACTTCGCCCTATACCATATATCGGCATGATATTATAGCAGTTTTCATCTAAACTGACCGATTTTGATTTTGGACGATATATAGCTATACAAATCTGGCCGATATATGGCTGTATTTTTAGTGGGATGGTAGATTTATTTATAATAATACAGTTTATAGATAATTACAATATGTCCATATTCATTAATAATAATTCATTCAAAACATAGTATATTGTGTTTACGGCTTAAGAATATGATTACATAAAAGATATTGTATACATTTTGTATTTTTTAATGTGAACTTATTTATATTTATTATAAATAATATATATATATATATATATATATATATATAAAAACTGCGTTTGTTTGGCTCAGTTGAATAAAGCGTCAGACACACAAGCAGTGGAAAGCTGGTTCAAGCCTCATCCGCACCATTACACTATGTTTTAAAATATTATTTAGAATTAATATCATATAATTTTAATTATAAATATAGGATGCCTTAATACGAGAGCGGCTTCGAATGGATAATACAGACATATATGGTAATAAGTGAAAACTTCATCTAAGTTCCTGGATGGGATGTGAGGACTCCACCAAAATAAAATAACAATATATATATATATATATATATATATATATATATTAAATATACCATACAAATACGAATGATATTTTGAAATATACATTTAATAATAGAATTAATAATATATAAATACATTAGGGTATATAACATATTACACTTTAACTTAAAAAACATAAATACCTCAATATGTACTCGTTGTGAATGTTATTAAAATTAATATTGTAAATATACAAATATTAGATATCATCTCCTTAGTCATATGTATTTGACAAACATTATTATAAATTATACATGTTTATAAATATAAAATTTAAAATTTATATTATACATTATTTTGTTTATTTAAATTATTAATCGAAAGTTTTATATTATAAACATAATTTAAAAGCTTTAGTTTTAGTAGGATACATACCATATCGGCTCTGTCTCAGTAGTGCAGGACAAACACAGCAACACATGTTGCGATACTTATATATTGATGTAGTTATTATTTGACGTGTGTAGTCGGTGGTATTTTGATATTTACATTTATTTATTCAGCGGTACTATCTCATGTTTATGAAGGTAGCCACACCATATCATTTCAAGTCATCTCGTGCTAATAGACATTTCTATTTATCGCATTCTCTTTATTGTAGTCAGTTTTCCCTAGCCTTTATCAGTAGTTTTAGCATATTATCATCGTGTTATTATAGCGTGTGTTTGCATTTATTATTATGCAATAAGCTGTAGCTATATTCTATAGGTTCGTGATACGTGGACACCATTCGATGATCTGGTATATCTTAAATATCTTGCTTGGTAGAGAGACCAACTGTAAGAAATAACAAGCTTTTCTTTATGCTTATGTTTCAGTACTACGTACTACGCTATTTGAGAATATATTAGCATCATGATTCATGTATTTTGTATGTATTATCTAGCCCAGATAGTGAAGTCTCCTTACTACTTGACCTATATCAGAGGACTCTGCATATAATCAAACTATTCAAATTAGTATCACGTATATACTATGCTCTATATCCGTTGATTTAGTTTATTTATAGGTGTGGCAGTATTAATAGTGCCCCTTATGCATAGTTGCCTATAAATCTTGCTATAGTATCGCTCGCACTAGATACTGTGCCATCTGCCTACCTGGTTGTTGTGCTTATCTCACACACAAGTGGGTCGGCATCACGGTACGCATGCGTCAGAGGTTGACATACTACAAGTGTGCATCGTGTGGGGTTAGCGATGTTAGTGATACTTACTGGCTGACGTGGTAAAGACACGTGTTGTGCGCAGACTATAGTCTCATGTATACATGCCCGAACGGCTTTTATCAACTACATGTTTTGATATATTATTCCAAAACGATTTTATCGGTATCTAATGAATTTATGTTTATATCTTTGAAAACCGTAATATGACGTAACTCACGGTCACATTATATGTCATGAATAGCGTTGCAGACACATAATACTAGTACTATAAGAAGCAAGATATTAATAATTTAAAAAATATATATAATCGAAACAAAAAAAAATAAATATAAAAAAATAAATAATAAATTTGAGTAATATAATAATAATATAATATATCAAATAATATCTCCAATATCAGAATATGTTGTTCACTTATTAAAGCTGTCTCCTAGATGCGATATATGTTTCATAAACTGAAGTAAACAAAGTATGAGTAAATTAAAATTAGATGAATCAATATTTACTTATATAGAATTTTTTAACTTATTTAAAAAAATACTATAAGTAATTACATTTTTAATGTTAAATTTAATTAATTCCAAAGAATACAACCAGAAACAGATAAAAATGTAATCTTAGTATTGAGTTTACTCATTTTAATATAGAATAATTTATTATTTATAAAAACTTTACCCTGTATATTAAATAGTATTTACCTTGTATACGTAATGTAATGCTTTATACATATAATTTAACATATACACTATTACACACATATATACATACTATTACACACATATACACGTATGCAAGTCATTACATTTCAGAATATTTATTTTTTTATAAATATAATAAATATTTTTAAGACAAATTATCTTATACATAATCTGTAGGGCTATGTTCTGTAATACATTAATAGAAGTAGTATTCGCTACATACGTTTGACACCATATTTGAACATAATACGATAATGATGACATGAATAATGATTTGAATATAATTAATAAAGCAGAAGCATTTAAATTATTTTTATTGATGAGAAAACCGATATTATTTTCGATAATTTACATAGGTTTACCTAGTAATGAATATGTATATTCTAATTTAGTTTGTAAGCAACATAAACATCCACAAGCTTCACATAATCTGCTATTACATTATTTACAATACATATATATAATTAATCATCATTAAAATTATTAAGAATCATATGATTAGTCTTTTTTTTATATTAAGATGTAATTTATTATTTAATTTGTTATCTTTATAATTTTATAATTAATTAAATTTATAGATTTAAATATAAAACTAGTATTGTCTGAAATATAATAGGTAAATATCTATTAATATAATCAATATTATAAACAAAGGGGTCAAGAATATACCCTTGAGTAACTCCAATTTTTATAGGTAATAATGATGAATCACTATTATTAAATAACTCTGGTGTTTCATATTAAATAGATAACTTTTCATAAGCTTTATGTATACGCCTCTAATTCCAATAATTCTAAGTATATTAATTAAAATATTATGATCAATGGTATCAAGATTTTGAAAAATTAATGATACCATTGAACATTGTAATTAACTATCTAAATTATAATTTATCGGATTAACCGATAATTATTGGTTAATTCTTCTATTAAAAAATTGAATAGTAGACATATTATAACGAAAACGAAATTGTCTATTATTTATTTATTGATAATTTATTTAAGCAAATACATAGTCGAAATATATAATCGAAAGTATAAAGTATAAATATTTGCTAATGATAACATACGTTATAGAAATAAAAAATAATAATACGAAATTAAAAAAATTAAAGAAATTAAAATATTTTACCGTAAAAATAAATAAAAAATAATCGTAGGAATAGAAATAAAAGATAACGTAAAAATAATCGAATATAGAAATAAAATACATTATTTTGTAAGTGGCATCGACATATTCAATGTCTACTTAAACTTTATAGAATTGTTCTTATCTTTGACCCTGTAATAGTAATCAATCATTGGTTATATAGCTTAATATATATATGAAATTTTTTAAATATATTATAAACAGAACATGTTAAAAATCAAATAAAATAATACTAGAATGAAACAAACAAATAATATAATATTACAATCAAAATCTTTAATAATAATATATTAATAGTACATTATTAATTTTATATTTTAATTGTATAATAAATTTAAAACATATATATATATATAAATATATATACATTTATATATATATATATATATATATATATATATATATATATACCTACAAACTGAATACGTTAACAATAAAATAAATTAATATACCTATACACAAACAAAATACATTACGAATAAAATAAATAAATAATATAACGAAACAAATAATCATATCACTAGGATACCTATAGATTCTAGCAGAAATGCTGAAAACCTACTGAATATCTTAGAAGAAAGTGGGAAAATAGTAGGATTCAAAGTAAATATTAAAAAGACACAACACATGAACATAAACTAAAATAAAAATGTAAAATCTATAGATGGGGAAGTCTTGACAAATGTCGATAATTTCATTTATCTTGGATATAGAAATAGAATCGAGCGATAAAGAAATAAAAATAAGAATAGCTAAATCCTGGGCAGCTCTAGACAAGTTAAGTTCCATATGGAAATCACCACTCATCACAACTTAAAAGAGGAACTTCTTCAGAGCCGTGGTAGAATCTGTTTTATTATACGGCTCTGAAGCTTGGACCCTAACTAAAAAACATAAGAAAAAGCTCGATGGCACTTACACAAGAATGTTGAGAGCCATATTAAATATATCATGGAAAGATCATCCAACGAATATTCTACTTTACGGAAATATTCCACCACTAACAAGTATAATACGTATACGAAGAATGCGTTTCGCAGACCATTGTTATCGAAGTGAGGAAGAAATTGTAAAAGATGTTTTGTTGTGGACACAGAACAATGGAACAACAAATATTGGACGACCCAGAAAAACCTATGTAAAACAGCTATGTTATGATACGGCTATAGTATACTGATACGACCACTGAAGAACTAAATACTGCTATAAAAGAAATTATGACGTAGAAGAAAATTGTTAAAAATTCTCGGGAAACTATCCCGATCCGGTAAGGTAAGGTTATCACTATAATAAGGGATTCTGTAGTAATGCATATACAAATTGAAATAAGAGAAAAATAAGCTTTTTTTTACAAATATAATACATATTTTATTAAATAAAAGGTTATTCTCAAATATTATTCCTAATTTTTATAAAAAGCAACGTTTTCTAATTTAATATTATTTATAACATATTTTGATGGATAATCTTCCCTAAAGTCATAACGGCACATTTTGAAAATGACATATTTAATTTCAATTTGTCCATTGTGAAAATAAATTAAAATTATTTTGTAAAAGAAATCGTTCACTCTCAGACGTATATGAAAAATATATTTGTGTATCATCGGCAATAAATATGAATTTTTGATTACATTATTGTTTTCAATAAATGATCTAATTCTAGTCTGTATTAATGTTTTCAAATATTGTATTTATAGAGTATATTGTATTTATAGTATTTAAAATAGGTAACATATGTTAATATGTTACATACAAATATTTGAATTACTTTAGGTATTTTTAGAGAATCTGGAAATTAACCTGTACTAATACATTTGTTATATAACATAGATAAAGGCACATATATACTATCTGATATATGTTGTATAAGAGCAGAATTTATGTCATATAAGTCCTTACTATATATTAAATATATATTTAATGTTTATCTCCAGTCACAAATATTTGGTGGTGTCATTGGTATATTAGTTAATGTTGACTTGTCACCTTCATCTATCTTGACGCCATCTTTCATATATTATATAACTTGTTTTACTATAGTGATTGCATTTCTTGTACGTTTAATTTCCTTTCTGATATTATTTGAATTATTTATTGTTGTCATAGAATTATTGCTCTATCTTCTTTTTACCAACGCTAACATTTATAATATATAGTTGACAAATTGACAAAGATCGCACAACCATTGGTTTACGGAGTGTAGTGTAAAGTATGATACTGGATCAACAATAATAGTTAATATACATTCATAATTTGATAACAATATTTAAAGGTTAGTAAATTGCGTAGTATAATATATCACATTGAAAGGATGCAGTGATTGTTTACTAGAAGATCAATTAATAAATTTGTAAAATTTACAAATGCATCACATATTAATGATAAATCATATACAATATATTAGAATATTTTAAATTATAATCACTTAAACTTATATTAAAAATATATCTGTGGTAATTAATATATATATATATTAATCCAGAATCAATAATTTTTGATATAAATAAATAAATAAATCAGGTTACATTATTTCATGTTGTAAATCATGATACAACGGAGAAGTTAATAAACAAATGTATTTGTTTTTTATTGCGAGTACTTCACCAATCATCATATTCTAGATACGTTAGATTTTCATGAAATAAAACATGTAAATATAAATAATTAAAACATAAAGAATATAACATTTGTAACAATAAGTCAAATTTAAAAATAATTTGAAGAGATGTAAAGTTATATAAAAAATTATAGAAACGAGTTTAATTCTGAATGCAAAACTATAAATGGAATAGAATAGGTAAACAAAAATAAATAGTACCTGTAACAAAGAATAAAATAAGATAACAAATTGTTTAAATGATTTACATATCATGATAAAAGATGTGTTTTTTAAATATTAAAAAAAAAAATGTATATACATTTTTTTAAATAATAATTAATTTAGATTTAAAGTTTTCCAGATTGAGGGCCTTTAAATGATAATTATTTATGATGACGGCTTGATTTTATATAAGGTAATTTGAAATTATGAAAACTATTTTTGTATACATTTTTATATCTAGGATATAATTATGATATTCTACTTAGTATTTTCGATAAATGTATATTGTGCATGAATACAATATTTGTATAAGTTATTAAATCTTTAAATTTTAATATATTATAACATAAAATAAAATGACATATCTGCTGAAAGAGTATCAGATACAGATTCGGGAACACATAACGAATTAATAAAAAATAATTAATTTGAGTGGATATTGTGTTAGTAATACGTATAATATTAAGAATATTTAATTCTAACTTATCTAATAAATTTATATTAAAATCACCACATAAAATAAAATTAAAATTAGAGAGATATTCAAAAATATAATCATAAAACTATTGTTTATTATGTATAGTGTATTATTTGTGGTCGTCTATATAATACATAGATATGTATATAATTATAATAAACATTATACAATTTAAGTTTAAAAGATTGATTAGTTAACTCTTCGACAATAGAAGCTTCCACACTTTTATAAACTAACACTAATACTCCACCTCCTCGCTTATTTTTCTTACATACACGATTTAACTGAAATAAATTATATGTAGGACAATACAGTGAATGGTTATCATGACTCGTTAGCCAAGTTTCAGTTACAATTATTATATTGAATTTATGTTTTATACAACTAAGATATTCCGTAAGAAGATTAATATTCTTATCAGAATTGCATAAATTTAAAAGAAATATTGATATATAATCTTTTTTTAATAAAATGTGACGCATGAGAATCAATGGATAATAATTCATAATTCATTACTAGTAAGTTGATCATCTAATTTTAATTTAATTATATTGAATTTGTTATTAAAAAAACGTATTAATGGGATATACCCTAACTATATATAGTTTGAAATGACATGATATAGATTTGATAGATGAGTTAAATTAGTGGAATGTATAGTTTAGTAATTATATTAAGTTACGTAGATAAGGAAAATATCACATAAACGTTTCAAATCGGGTATATTAAGATACACTATTGATATACACATCAATAATAATTAGCAGTATATTTATTAGTTAACAAAGTTTTAGTTATAGCAATGAATTAATATTTGTAGTCACTAAAGTATTTCATTTAAAATATAATTTTATTATTAACTAAACTCGCGTTAATTTACTCATATGATTGACCTACCTAATTTTATCATAAAATAGTTGTTGATAACAAATTAAAATGTACACTTTTCCCCTTAAGATTATATAGGATATACTAACAATGAATTTAACTATATAATATATTTGATATTTATTTTGTTTATTA
Source organism: Osedax fenrisi (assembly GCA_964019155.1). NCBI lineage: Eukaryota > Metazoa > Annelida > Polychaeta > Sabellida > Siboglinidae > Osedax > Osedax fenrisi. The sequence continues at coordinate 2,996,829 of OZ025240.1, read as the reverse complement.
ATTTATTAAATTATAATAATAATAATCGTTTTAAATAATATTAATATAATTAATAATTATATTAAAATAATAATTATATAATATTAATAATTCTATTAAACTAATAATAATATTATAATAATAAGTATATTACAAATGAATTGTGAAATAATATAATTAAATTGATAACAGGCTGATCAACTCGAGTTAGCTGCTCATTGACTTCAGTGAAAATCTGTAAATATTATATTATAATTTATTAGTTATATTTAATAGGGAATAGTGTATTACATACTTATTTCAATATCTGCAAAGTAAATATCACATAGATTTAACTAATTAATATAAATATAATAAATGTTAGCAAGGATAGTAAAAGAGAACATTTCTGATACTTTTATTTCTAGTCTGTTATATTTTTATTTAAACTCTATGAGGTCATGTTTAATTTACTAGATTACTAGATAGGGTTGGTATATTCATAATTAATAAAATACTCCAATACAGCAATGCAAATTATATATTTAAGAAATATATGAATACAAAAATGTAATAATATAATAAATATACAAATAATAGAATATTAATGATGATAAATGTGTCACTTTCTTAGATGATTGTATATGTCATGTATTGTGTATTATATAATATAAGTACTTAAAATAATTAAACGATTTAAATATACAAAAAAATATAATAATATTTATTATGATTTGTAAAATTAATGGACCTAGTTAATATATAAATAGAATATCATTCAAAAACATACAGAACGTTACTATCTATATATATATATATATATATATATATATATATATATATATATATATATATATATATATATATATATATATATCTGTCCACCTCTATATACTATTACATACTATTATATAACACTAGTAATATATTAATACACGTATTTTTAGATAATATATATATATATATATATATATATATATATATATATATATAGATATGTATATTACAAATGATAGTATAATGATTAGGTATACGTACATACTATAGTAGTATACCAGACATGTAGCCCTTATTAGTTATTGCCTCCGGTACTAGTAATATCATCGTTATAGTGTAGCTGAGTGCCGATGTCTTTAGTTTCACCTCCGTAGTTAGTATCTTTATTCTCTAAGCTCTTATTGCTGTATGCGAGTAGGCAATTATGTACGAGGTATGTTCTAATCTATTTAAATATTACGAGGCCTAAACACCATATTATATTTAGTAAATTATCAAAATATAAATGCAGTCTGTAGTATATAATACTCCACTATATCAATGCAGTCTGTAGTATATAACACTCCACTATATCAATGCAGTTTATAGTATATAACACACCACTATATCAATGCAGTCTGTAGTATATAACACTCCTCTATATCACTTATTATTTTTGTCCGTGTAATATTCAATGTATATTATTATTAAATTGTTATCGTATTATTATTATCTTATTATTATTTGCTTTCCGCACGAGCGAAGGAGTCAACATGATCCTATTTTAGTTCTTAATAAACCGGATATCATCATCATTATCAATACAAAATAATCGCATAATATATTTATATATTTAAATGTAAATTTGCTAATTCGTATGAGAAAACGCACCTTCCTTTATTTACAGTTGTGTTCAGAACTTTTTTATCTTTCTTTTCCGTAAAACTACTTTGATGGGTAGCTCCAAATTTATTAATAGAAATATAAGCAATTATCACAATCATACAAGATGCCAAAATTAATATTATAATCCTTGTAGTTGTATCATTATCATTATTATTATTATTAGAATTGCCTCTATTCTGATGTCCTAATTCTGGTAACAAATATATTACATTATTATAAATTATAATGTTTAAATATTGATAAATAATATATTTTATATCAAATATAAGTCATTAGCATTAACAATAACAAAACTATATTTAAAAATTAATAACAAAATATTACTATAATTAAATAATATATTTAATTATTAATATAAAATAAAAAACAATATAATTATAATAATAATGGTACTTTAGTTATATTTTAGTAACATATTATAATGATAGTAATATATTATGTCAATATTCTAAATGAATTGAAATGTTTCTTAATAAGTATAATCATATATAAATAATTAATATTATATATATATAATATTAATTATTTATATATAAATTATATATAATATTATATATTAATTATTTATATATGATTATACTTATTAAGAGACATTTTTGTTGGTGAATTAGGAATGCAGTAACTGTAGTTACTAGCGTTTTCTAGATAATTTACTCTCCTTTACTTATTGCACACATTTGAAACTATTCAGCACCGTGCGATCCTAATTCACCAACAACTAGATCGTGAATGCAACACTTATTTAATTGTTACATAAATGATATACAATTGAAATTACAAGTAATTAATAAGTATACCTATAGGTCATTATTATTTAGTCATTATTTCCCTATTTTAAAAATCCACATAACATAACTTTAAATGTTAAAATATTAATAAATTATGTTTAACATCATATAATTCATTAATAATAACAATATTATATTTAATAATTAAGCTAATACAATAATTGAATATTATTTTTAATTATCAATATAATATTTAATACAATGAGTTAACATATGCTAACCAGATTTAGTTTTGAAAATGAACATTGCATTTTTCTCACTCATTCCAAGTTTATTTTCACAATATATTTCTAATTCATAATATGAATCAATATCTAACATCTTAACCTCATGTTCGATAAACTTATCATTGAAAGTATGATTATATTTCAATAATGGTAACATTGTCCAATTCTTGTCTAAATATGTATCTGTAGTCCAAGGACCATTGTGAGAATTTACTTTGACCTAATATGTAATATATTTATGAAAGATTTAATAAATTATAGATATAAACAATTAGTATTTATTAATAGTGAATAAAATAACTGGTATACTTATATATATATATATATATATATATATATATATATATATATATATATAATATGTACAGTATTGTTAACATAATTATCAGATTATTTATGAAAAAAAGAATACGAACATAATTAACAATTACTATAGGAAGTCCTATAATAATTAAACAAATATAAATATAAATAATGAATAACTTTTAAATATCTAAAAAATAATATAATTTATATATATATTAAAAATATACGCTATATCGTTAAATGTGTATGAATACATTTGTTTCTATATAGTAAATGATTAATATACTTTACTTTAGAAGAAGATCTACAAATAACACTGGTCTGCATCAAAAATAGGATGAAATTCTGTCAATTGATTCTAGACTTATTTTTGACACTGATCTCAAATGAGAAAACCGTTTTTCTCAATAACATCTAGTTTTTTTTTATTCGACTTTCAAATATTTTCCAAAAAGTGAGATTTCTAGAAAAATTTTTTTTTTATAATTTTAAAACCTTAATTATTAGTAAAATATTTTATAAAATCATATAAATATGCCTGAATATATTTTATATATATATTCAAGTATACAATATATCTTTAAAACATTATAAAATATGTTGACAAGTTGTATACAAAAATGATTTTTAAACTATGTACCCGAAAATATTGGATTATTTTCAAAAAAAATTAATAGGTCATTATTTGACGACTAAAATTATAGAATACATATCTAATATATTTTTCTAGATAGATTTTTAACGCTCTTTTCAGATATGTATTTAGTTTTTACATATCGAGTTTTTTTTGTGTGGTCAATTTAAAATATTTTGTTTTGCTTATTTTCTCAATTTTTTTAAGTTATTAATTTATGCTATTTAATGTATTTAAAAGTACTCAATTTATAACTATATTATATTATTAACCATTTTCATTGGATTTTACTTGATGATATATTAAATAAACTTAATTATTTTTACCCGAAACTTAATTTTTTATTTTATTTATAAATAAATATATTCATTTATATTTATATAATAATAATATATAATATATAAATAAGTATAATATATGGTTAATAATATAATATAGTTATAAATTGAGTACTTTTAAATACATTAAATAGCATGAATTAATAACTTAAAAAAATTGAGAAAAAAAGCTAAAAAAAATATTTTAAATTGAAAATAAAAAAAAAACTTAACCCGATTTGTAAAAACTAAAAACATATCTGAAAGGAGCGTTAAAAATCTATCTAGAAACATATATTACATATGTATTCTATAATTGTTGACGTAAAATATTGACCTATTAATTTGTTTTGAAAATAATCCAATATTTTTGGGGTACATAGTTTAAAAATCATTTTTGTATACAACTTGTAAACATATTTTATAATGTTTTAAAGATATATTGTATAATTGAATATATATATAAAATATATTCAGGCATATTTATATGATTTTATAAAATATTTTACTAATAATTAATGTTTTAAAAATTATAAAAATATTTTGTTTCTAGAAATCTTACTTTTTGGAAAATATTTGAAAGTCGAATACAAAAAAAGGTTTTCACATTTGAGATCAGTGTCAAAAATAAGTCTAGAATCAATTGACAGAATGTCATCCTATTGACAAAAGTTAAAAAAATGCAGGCCAGTGTAATCTACTTCTAAAAGAAGTATTAATAATAGACACGTTCATTTTAAAATTTGCTAATTAATATATAATGATTCAAAGACAAATTTGTATTGGTAAAGACTGTTGAATACTTTATTATTCATGTATCACAAATATTTAATAACTAAGGGCGCTGGAACGTATGTAGTGGTGGCCAACCATTCAAAATACATTTTGTGGTAAAAGTGGGGGGGGGGACCAATACATAGGAGGTAACCCTAGATTTTAAAATGGGGGGGGGGGGGGTTATACCCCACCGTCTCCCCCTATTGCAGTGCCACTATTAAGTACACACATTATTAGTATAATTAAATAATAATATACACATTACAAATATACATTACAATAGTTAATCAAATTATTACTCTTAATATATACATAATATTAATGATGTGAGTGCACTATAGTGAGTAATGCTATAGCATTTCGTTTAAACATATTGTTAACATATAATAGTATATATATATATATATATAAGTGAATTATTTAAATAATAAAGTAATTAAATTATATACGTATAATAAATCGTATTTGTCGAATTAACAAATATATAAAATATATGATATATTATTTCAACGATATCTATTATAATCCACGATACATAGGAATAATATCGAATTTTCAAATATAAATTGTAATAAAAATAATTGAAAAATACTGATTACAAATATTTTAAAATATATAATATATTGGTATAATATAGCTTGTTATAATAGCATAATATTGATTTGGTATATACATAAATATATTGAATATATATATATTTATATATATATATAATATTATAACACCATCATTTGAATCAATATCCCAATATATGTTATATAATTATGGAATACAAAAATTAGGATACGTTGGATCAAACTCCATTGGCTACAGTGTACGTCATAGAATCATCTATAAAATCCTACTAATAGGACCAAAATAAATCAACTATGACTCTCATGATTATAATCGAGGTATATATACCTAGCATCCATACTCAAACTACCACTACACGCTCACCCAATACGTTTCTACTTCAACTACCTCCTAAACATAACTTATATTTAACTAACACTCACGACTGGGCAATATCCGTCCCATACTCATGGAATATTCTCCCTAAACCCACCACTACGACACTATTAACTCTAAACTTCAAGTAACTTCTTAAAATTCATTTATTCAATGTGCAAAATTAATTTCACACATATATATATGGACGGCCGATTACTTTATGAAGTATTAAGTCCGAAAACCGAAAAATATGATGCTAATAGTTATAGTATTATTATATTAAATTATTGTAAAATTGTATTATAACAAATTAACATATGTATACATTCATTCATAATATTTATATAACATGTATAATATATAACATGGATACTACTATTTAACATTATATATCGATAAAATGAATAAAATAAATATGTATTATGAAAATAATGTAGTTTATCATATTGTCAAATATAATATATACTGTACACAAAAATAAAACTGTAATTAGGAAAATGTATTTTATTTACTATACATTATTTGTTTGAATAGTAATATATTATGTATTAATTACATTTTATATTTAATAATGTTACTTATATATATATTTAAATTAATTTGTATATATTTATAATACTTTAATATATTCATAATATATATATATATGACATATTTAAAGTCATGATTCCAAATTAAATAAATACAAACAATACATACCTTACGAGTTTTAATTACTATCTTAAATATTGGATGTCCACCCGTGAATACTCTATCCCATGTTACTCTATACATATTTAATGCATCGCTATACGGCGAAGACACTATTACCATTGGATAGGGAATTCCTGCAATAGAATACATATTAAAATTAATATAATCGAGTTAAATACAGCATAACGATAATCTATAGCTATTACACACACATATATATATATATATATATATATATATATATATATATATATATATATACATATACTAACGGGCGGATGGAACATTTACAGCTACCGATGTATTTTCGGCGAAATCACTATATACATAATTATTGTAAACCAATCCGTGAAAAGTATAATACGATCCAGGTTCTATATTATTATCATATAAATATTCATGTTTATCGTCTGTTGGTTTGTTTTAATTAATTTTAATTTAATAATGCAATATGTATCAACATATATATATATATGATAATGAATTAATATGGTAAATATTATTTATTAAAATTATTTGATATATTTTGTAATTTAATGATTTACTAACTTAATTTATATTCTATTCTAATACTTTGATCTGTACTCGGTACTATAACGACACTCGTAATGCGAACTTCAGGATTGTTGTACACTGGTGGTACAATGTTAAATAGAACAGTGTTCGGAGTCACTCTAATAATGCTAATATGACTTATTAGAAGAGGAGCCGCTGTAAGCATTAATATCGATATAAGATATTAAATAGCATGTACACATATAAAGATTAACTAACTTATTAACTTAAATCGTAATGTTTGCGATGCCCGTCCATACATATTTGTTGCCTCCACTATATATTCATCGAAGAAATGATAGTCAGGGGTATTTGTAATGGATACCTAATTAAAGAATTAAATATATATATATATATATATAAATATATATATATATATATATATATATATATATATATATATATATATATATTATACATTTCTATACTAACTTATTAAATAATGCATACAGTAATATATATGATATAATATATTATATACATATTATTTTCCGTCAGAGAAATACTTAAAGATATACTAAAGGACATTTATGGTATGAGTTATATATAGTTATTCTAACATAAAAGCAACCATGTTAATTAATAGTATATAACTATATAATTCATTTATTTTTTATTAAATTACCAGTTATTTGAGTAGAAATTTAAGAAAAAATATTGACTGTCATATTCTAAATATACGGATAATGTTGATTATAATATATGTGGATATGTTAAATAAATATAACAACATAAAGTTAAATAAATGAATAATAAATAGTAAATCATCATTTATTTAGGGAATGAATTCATAAATATTATTTATAAATATAACATACTATAGAATATAGTATGTATCTCATGAACATATATATGCATATATAATATATATATATATATATATATATATATATATATATATATATATATATATATATATATATATATGGAGTATATGTTCACGAGATACACATTATTTGTGTGGATTTATATATATATAATACTCATTTAACTAGTTGGATACATATAGTAACCTAGTACCTATATAAATATATATATATATATATATATATATATAATAAATAAACATTATAACGCCAATAATTGCAATGATAAATATAAAGGTTAAACATTTCAATCAAAAATTAACTAATACAATATTTAAATATTCGTATAAAAAAAGGATATGATTCAAATAATTATTTTATCCGAACATATACCGATAAATATTATAACCTCTAAAGGATTATAACAATTTACCCACCAATGATTATAATAGTATATATAAGTTTAGATAATAAACATAACAACTATTATATATTTAGAACATTATTACTCTTACAAGGTTTATTAACCTTTGATATTTAATAATTCACACATGTTTAAATAACAATAATTTATGTTATAATAATACTAACATTTAATATATAGATATTATACCTATTGTAATAACTATAAGTGTTAGATCTTGTTATTATTTCATTATTATGTTTCCACGTGACTTTGGGTATGGGATGACCTTTAATATCGACTCGAAATGATCCTGTATGCTGCCAGTATGCCCACACAACTGAGTTAGTTACTTTAACGATGGGTTTATCTAAACATATTGTATTAATATTAATATTATTTAATAAACTTCTGAATTAAACATAGTTTACAACTATATATATATATATATATATAGTATATATGTTTAGTCATGGTACTATAACCCATCAGAAACCCAATAGATATAAAATTGGATACATCTAGGTCGATTACATATATTAATATTCCATTGTTTTATCTACATAGCTTGTGTTATCAATGACTCTATTCAAATTCAATCAAAATACAATAGTTCGATTAACACTTATTATAATTTCCCTGGCCACTCGCAGTTATTTACAATATTTATAATTAATCTGAAACTTATCGAGGTTCCATTTGTATTCATTATTTTAAAGACATTAAACATTTATAATATTGTAAAAGAAATAGATTATACATAGATTATATATATATATATATATATATAAGTTTATATATATATATGTTTAAAATGTATATTAATAATGTTAAACATTTGTTATTTTAATTTTATAAATACTTATCAAGTAGTATTACTAGGTAAAATATTATGTATCCATCTACTATATTATCATATAATTTTAATATTTACAATTGTCTATAGTTTCCCTTTAATTAAATGGAAAACCGTCCTTCATTTTATGATAACAACATATATATTATATTTATTTGTATTCTATAATATATTCAATTGATTTATTTTACATCTACATATATACATTTTGATATACAACATCATGTAAAAAGTAAAAACTGATGTTTTATAAACCCTATTTAAAAAATCATAATTTATAACATTACAAATTATTAAAAATTATTAAATAGACTATTTATTTTGAAATCGATTCATTCAGAAATGGATACTATTAAAATCTTCAGTGGAATAAAGATACTTAAATTCGTTACCTTATTTTTAATTTGCAATTTTAATTTGTATTAAATCTACAAAGTAATACCGTAGCAGAAAATTCGTAATCGAATACCACATAGGGTGATACCCTCATGCCCTATAAGGGTTACCCTTATACCACATAGGGGGATACCCTCATACCCTATAATAGTCACCCTCATACCACATAGGGGGATACCCTCATACCTTATAAGGGTCAACCTTATACCATATATGGGGATACCCTCATACCCTATAAGGGTCAACCTTATACCATATATGGGGATACCCTCATACCTTATAAGATTCACCCTCATACCATATACGGGGATACCATAATACCATATAGGGGGTATCCTCATACTATATAGAGTAACATGTGATAACGATGATCACAACGTACAAGCCATACCTATCGTATAATATAGCATATAATAGATAGCTGACGATTGTGCAGTACAATGTACATACTTGCCAGTAATTACTTATGATACCATCCGTGAATTTTATATTTGATCGACTTATTTTGGTTTCCTCCATTCCTTACAGAATCATTTTGGCTAGATTATTATATTTAGCTAGTTTTCATCTTTTAATAGTATACATCATATGTTCATATCTTCCTATAAGTAATAGTCTTCAAGATACGTTGTATTTTGTAATCATTCGTGCGCTTTATTTTCAAAATCATTCAGCCTATATGCATTGATTATTCTAGTTGCGTCGATGTTTAATAATCATATATCAGTATCGATAGAACTAATAGATGTACATTTTCAATTTTAGTTTGAAGTCGATTTATCCAATCCTACATTTAAACTGTAGTTTTACCATGATCGACTTTACTATAAACATTCGAATGGATATTTCTTTCATACTATACACATAGTTGTTAATATTATATCAATGTATGTTGAAACTATTTAATCTTTCTAGAAGTTGACCACACATAATAATAGTAGTAACAATTATTGATAATATTTTCAGGGACATTTACGAGGATCTAACCTATTGCATTGTGTATGTATACCCATACTATAGTATACCATATCATTCTATACCCCATACTATGACTTGTCTTACAAAGGTACTCACGTTAGGTAATATAAGACAATGCAATACATGAATCTTATACTACGTATATATCATCATCAAGTCGAAGGCATATATATATAGATATATATATATATATATATATATATATATATATATATATATATATATATATATATATATTATTCGTATTGAAATGTTTAATATGAGTTATTAGCGGGTCCTAAATAATGTAGTTTAAAAAATGTTAAACAACACACGTTAAAAACAATGCATGCCGTACTGCGTCTGTTTCTTATAATACAATTATAAGTAAGTGTTTCTTATAATTCTTTATAATTGTTTGAGAGTACATCGCTATGTTATGATTCGTAAACGTATATTACAAGTGGGGTTATAGGTTAACGTATTCCGATGACTCATTGGTAATCTGTAGTCAATCATTATATGATTTGTTTAAAAGATTTTTGAAATCGATGAAATTGATATAGATTAGTATCTGTTGATATATATATACACTTTCTATTACGTATTTGTTCAGTATTGCTTCTATATTTTTAAGTCATCTTTCTTTCGTATGGTATAACTAAAAATAGAGTTCATTATTTTTGCCACACTTTTGTCATCCATATTTTGTGAAAAAGTTACGCGACTATTAGGCTTCCCTATAGTTGTTGATACTCATCATGCGCAGGCGTTTAATTCTAGGCAAGTTACTAGTTTCAGTAATAACTTAATCACTCTTTCTAACTATGATCTCAGCATATGTAATGATTGTTCCTCTACAGACATTTAGTATTGTTTATTAATTTTTGAACAGTCCGAATTGTGGGAATGGTTGTAAAGGTCATTGAAGTATTATGTCAAGGAGAGCGGTTTAACCTTCATTTTGAAGACCATTTTTATATTCGATGATGGGTTTTCATATAGAGTTTATATTAGTATTTAATTCGAGTATTATAGTTCTTTTACTAGCTCCTCTATTAAATCATATTCTACAATTACCATTTTTATTTTCTGTCTTCATGTTTTTCCGGAAAATTTATTTATAGCTCTATATATTCCAGCTTCTTTATTATGCTATAACTTGGTGTTCCTCATATTTTTCTTATAACAAAGTTGAATAATGGAATTGATGATCCAGTGATATTGTTTCAGTGATAGTATTCACCGAGTAAGTTGTGTGCCGATGTACGTAATACATTTCATCATTTCGTATATTATGTATCTATATTTTTGTATTAATGTATACGTTTTTAATGTATATAGGTGTACCTTAATGTATCTACATCATATCTTATTATATTACTTATTTTAGTTTTCTAAATTAGTAGTTTTAATTTAATATTGCACAAGAATAATCAGTGGTCACCGTTATAAAAATATACCTACCTGTCATTCTATTAAATTTATAAATACTTTTAATGTGAGTTAATGGTAAACCTTTAATTTATAAATATTACACATTAATTTATAATAAAACAATTATATATGATACTTTTATTAACATTATAGTTAAATATCATATATAATTATGATATTAATACATTGAAAGAATGGTGGATGTACACTTTATTTTTTTATTATTATCAGATTTAGGCGATGCCAATGTAATTGTAGAAGCAGTGTTGCTTATCGAGACAATTACCCCTTTATTAACATGATAAGTTTCATTATAGATAATAGTTATAAATAAATAATAATTTGATAATATTATAAGATAAGATAAGATATATTTTATTATTGCAATCATTGCAAAAGAAAAAAAAACAATATAGGACAAATAAAATGTTCAGAAGATTTTCGAGGTATTTAAACTTATGACTTCCTGTTTACATATATATGATAACAATAGAGTTTATAATAAAATAAAATATATAATAAAATATAATGAAACTTATCATGTAACTATGATTCATTGTAACTATTATCATTTATATAAAAAATTCGGGTTTTTATACCTATATTTCAAATATACTATAATATACAATTAATAATTCATTATTATTACAGATAAAGTGGGAAGTATTATTTTATTTTTGTTTGTTCGGTATTATATGTTTGTTTTATATATATTTTGTAAATATGTTTCAAATGTATTATATTACTAAACTACAATATTAATAATTTTCTATTATTTCAGATTATAGTGATAAGTATTATATTAGTTGTTTCGTAATATTATTGGTATGTTTTGTTATTAACTGTTTTTGTATAGGTATATTGGTTTATTTTATTACCTACCTACAATTAAAATATAAAATTAATAAAGTATTACCTACTATTATTACAGATTTTGGTAAGTAGTACATTATTTGTTTCTTTCATTCTAGTATTTGTTTTATTCTAGTATTGGTTTATTTGATTTTTAACATGTTCTGTTTATAATATATTTAAAATTTAACATCTAAATATTAAACTATATAACTAATAATGTATTACTAAAACAGGGTACAAATATAAGAAGAATTCTATAAAGTTAAAGTAGAAATTGAATATTTCGATGCCATTTACAAAATAATGTATTTTATTTCTATTTTCGATTATTTTTACGCTATCTTTTATTTCTATTTTGATCATTTTTCGTTTATTTTTACTATATGATTTATTTCTACTTTCGATTGTTTTTCGTTTATGTTTACGGTAACTGTAAAACGTTTTAATTTCTTTAATTTTTTAATTTCGTATTATTCTTTGTTTATTTCTATAACGTATGTTATCGTTAGCAAATATTTATACTGTATACTTTCGATTATATTTTCGGCTATGTATTTGCTTAAATAAATTATCAATCAATCAAACTATATGTAATCATAATATAATAATGTAATCATGTAATAATATAAATAAATGATACAAGTATAACATATAAAGCTAATAAATACATCAAGTATTACATAATATAAATTAAAATATAACATAGTGGAACTATATAAGAGATGGCCAACATTTAAAAGTAAAAGAAATAAGAGAAAAAAAGAGAATAAAATATATTATATAAATATAGGTTAACAACATTCGATGTTCATACAGAAAAATATATAACACAAAGTAATTTATTTAATGTCAAAAAATGTAAAAATAAAATAAAAGATAATACAATCTAATAATTTTTAAAAGTTAGTTTTTTATAATGTCAACATTTAATATAATGTCAGTATTTTTATAGTGTAAAATAAATAAAATCTAAAAATAAAATTTAAAAAAATTATAAAAAAATATTATCAATGTCAAATATATTAAATAAAAATTTAAACTAAAAATAAATGCATTAAAATAGACTAAGTATTATATAAAATTATTTTAAGATTTTTACAGAATAATGATAACGAATTTGACTTTCTTATATCTATACTTAAATCATTCCAAAGTCTTGGTCCGAATGTAATTAAAGTATTATTTATATAATTATAAAATTTAAAATACAAATTATATATCTATATATATTTCATATAGACAAAGTAAATATACACGATTCTTTAAATGATTACATATTTAAAAGGTATTAACATTGTAAATTGAATATTATAGAACTTTGAATATGTCCAAATGAATTAGTTGCAATACAGGCATACTCTCCTTCATCTCTACGATTTGTATGTTGTATAACAAGACTTATTTCATTGTCAATGTTGTCAAGCAATGTAATTCTATTACCCTGTCGTATTATAGTTTAAATATATATATATATTTATATATATATATATATATATATATATATATATATATATATATATATATTTATATATATATATATATATATATTTATATAATTATAAATAGATCAGTTAATGATAAATATATACTACTTTTATATATTTTAATATTTGTATATGCATAAAATATACCAGAGATGCTTTAGGTGAATAAATATCATTTCGGTTATAATTTCGATAGAAATTTAAATCAGCGGGAGGAACTGCTCGAACGGAACATTTAATAGTGATGTGTTCAGGGGCATCGATATTATCAACATCGGCAGACAGTAGTATATCCACGGGTTTCATAAGTACTACTAAGTCAATATCCAATGAGGCATTACCTATTTTAAATAATAATATAATGCTTTTACATAAAAATATATTTAAGATAAAAACCTGCTGCACTTTTAGCAACAAATGTGTACTTTCCATTATCACTTCCTTTTATGGGAGTGAATCGAATACTATCGTTATTATTAAAAGTTATTCTATTATTTTTATTTTTATTATGTATATGAATGCCATCCTGTAATTTAATTATACGTTTAGAATAAAATACTTATTTTAATCACTAATATAACCTTATAATATGATAAGTCTGGTGTTGGAATTCCTTTGATATCAAACTTTAATTCAAAATCAGTATTTTCCTTGGTATCAACGTTTTTTGAAATAAGAATTAATTCTGGCTTTTCTGAATTTATAAATATTATATAAATAAAAAAATACTATAATTTATATATATATATATATGTGTATAGATAAATTTAATTATTTTATGTTTTCTTTTAACCTTTATTTATTAAAATAGTGCATTTATTGTGTTATTTAATTTGTATAAGTGTCATTATCAATTTTGAGAAAAATATATTGATGTACATTATTTGTATGTGGCATTTTTGAATTATATTTATATATTTATTATTTATTAATTTGTTAATTAAATAAATGTATTATTATTATTATATGTTGAATACTATACTATTATATTTAATGTCGTAGTATTTAATCTTTATAATATAACATATTATTTACCATATATGATAACGGCAATCGTCTCAGTCCATGTATAATCTCCAATTTTTAATGCTATAATATATTGTCTCCCATCAGAATTTTGTACATCTTTTACATGGAGTCCATCTCGTTTACTCGAAAATCTATCTAAATAAATGAATAATATTATTAATATAGTTAGAAAATCATGAGATTTTTTACTATACAACTAATTATTTTAAATATTATAATTATAATTATATATTATATAATTATATATATATATATATATATATATATATATATATATATATATATATGTAAATTCACATATATAAATATAACATATATATGTAGACTCAGATATATTTATATATATATACATACCTCCAATAATTGCATTATATATATTTGATTCTATGTGAAACCACTTAATATCTGGATCTTTATTTTCATTTATGTGTATTTTGATTATGCCATTTTCACCTAATATTAAATATTGATTCAGCGTCACGTTGTAGAATTCGCAATTACCTAGAATATAAAATAAAATTTAGTAAACATTTATGAAAATGACTAAATTAATATGTTACTATAAACAAATACCAAATTTTGTAAATTTTTGTAAATACTATATATTAAAATGTAATACGAAAATACCGCAAACTATGCAACTAAAACATATGTAAATAAGTGTCTTCTATATTATTTACTTATTTTCGGTCGAATTAATTAGGTTTATATAAGAGATAATTTAATGTATATAATATGGTATAGTAAAATCGATAAATAAACTTTAGTCGTAAATGATATAAATAAATTTGTTTAAAAACTACGTAAAATAATAGAATATCTATTTTATATATAATGGTATGTTAAAATTATTGAAGTTATAGAATAGTATTTATTATAATTTATTATCAGACTAATTAAATTAAATAAAATGTAAATTTAATAATATATTAAAACTAATTTATGAATATTTTATTTAATTTTAAACAGATCTAAATTTTGATATATAGGGTAGACATGTTGATAATTTATATATATATATATATATATATATGTAGAAATGTGAATTAGATGTTTAATAAAGTGTGTTTAATGCACAACTATTATAGGATAGCAATGCACTTCATGCGTAACGTTACGCATGCTAACGTCTCGCTACAGTAAACACGATGGCGAATATTTTATTACTATATCATTTATCTTTACGATTGCTTAATCATATACGCAGTAAGAACCCGGGTATGTAATACACACGTATGTTACATGTTATTATTGTAATGTTTATATATATATATGTTATTGAATAAAGATACGAAATAAACACTATTATTAACATACGGAGTGACGCGGCTAACTAGATCATAGAATACATTGGATTTTGTAACTTATTTATTTTTCAAAATTTAATTTTACTTTAAATTATTGTTATTTAGTATATTAGGGCTTCCTACCTGAGGTGGGTAATAATCTCAACTACTATAAATCGAATACTTAAAAATGTTATAAAATTTGACTACACAGTTAAAAAAATCCGATTTTAGTTTTTATCGTTTCCCGAGTGTCTTTACAAAAATCGGTTTTAAATCTATTCATAAAATCAAAGTTTAGGAAACGGTTTATGTGAAAACGATTATTAACTATTACTATAGGAATCGATTTAACTTAAGTTGTTGATATAAGTTGAACGTAAGTTTAGATGTAAAATATAATATTACAATGAATATTAGTATCGTAGCAAAGTATTAATTAATATATTATAATGTATTATATAATGTAATTAAAGTTATATTTAAAACATCAATTCAATAATAATAACATTATAATATTGAATACAATATTTAATAATTATTCAATTGCTATATATTCAATATTGAATGTCACTTGAATGAGATTATGAATATTTAGAAAAAAATACATAGGATTACTAAATATAATTTTAGTTTTTAAAATAATATTTTATTCCTTAATTTCAGTATATTAACTTAAATATAAAATTAAAATAATAATTAATAATTTATTTTCACGAATAAAAATTAAATTAATATTAATTACATTAATATTAAAATAATTAAAAGATATACTATTGTATTCTTTCTATATTAAATAAATAATATACCTATAACTTATGTAATACTTACATCAATAACTTATACAAAACCGATACTCAATAATTAGTTTTGGAATCGATAAGAGATTCTTGCAGGATAATGGTAAGAATCGTTTATATAAACCATTTTATAAACAAACTTTACAGGATTCTGTTTTCTAATTTGAATACGATTCCTATAATAAAATCGTCATAGGAATCGGATTTTGTAAACTGTGTAGTTATGAATCTAAGGTTTGATTATATATATACCTAGGTATATAATACCTACCTACAAATATGTATATATATATATATATATATATATACATATATATATATATATATATATATATATATATATATATACATATGACCGCGCGGTTATAATATCAACGCTTTGAAAAGTTATCAATAATTACATACGATAAATGAATAATTAATATATACTAAAGTGGTAATTCTTGAAAGTATTATAAATATAAATATTTATATCATTATATTTACAGTTTAATTAAGTATATATATTGACTATTCCACTCTAATTTATTATCAATAATAATACCCAGAAATTTTATCTTTTCTACGATACGTATTTCTTTATTATCAATTTTAAGTTTTAATTTAACATTATCATTTATATTTCTTATACTGAATAATAAGCTATACATATAATTGATCAATTCCACATTGCATTTTATTCTCAAGCTTTGAAATAGATGTATCCAAAAAAATTAAGATGGTATCATCCGCAAATTAAATAGGTTTGAAAATAGAGGATATATTAGGTAGATCGTTTATATATAATAAAAATAAAATAGGTCATAATACAGATCCTTGTGGAACTACACACTTAATATTTTTTAAATTAGATTTAATATATTTATTGCATCCTATTCGACAAATAATTATTTAAAAGGTCTAAAGAAATACCTCTTATCCCATATACTTATAGCTTTTTAAAAATAATATCATTATTGAATGTATCAAAAGCGCTTTTGATAAAAAAAAATATACTTTACAGACAAATTTAATTTAAATAAATTCTATAGAGTAAATTGAGTATATATTACAAATTGCAATTATTGTTTATATAGTATATCTATGATATTTATAAAAAAAATAATGTACATTAAGAAATATTGTAGTTATAAATAACATTTTATTTTATAAAAATATATGTAATATGTTAATATTATGCATATATTTTAAATTAAATTTATAAATATATATATATTATATATTATATTATTATTTAATAAATTATATATTTATATATATATATATATATATATATATACACATATTTAATTCAATTGATATTCATATGTATATAATAATAATTTATTATTAAATAATTAATAATCATTACAATACATATTAATACATAATTACATATTCAGACGATATATAACCACATTATCCCCAAAGATTTTTCCAAAGGAAAGATATTGCACTCCCTATCTATCTCTAGTACCTCGAAATGTAAATTTAAAATGAAAAAACAATATTAACACTAGATGGCGAAATAGTATGTGAAATGTTAAATCATGTGATATTTTTATTTAAATGTCTTGTTTTCTAATTATATACATACATTTAAAATCATTACAATATAATACAATACATGTAGTTTTTTTTAATATTAGATTTATAACAATATATTTATCATTTATTTTATTTGTTTATATTAAATATAACTAATCAGTGTATTCTATTGTTATATAATTATATTATCATTTTAAAATCATGTAAATACATATTATAATACAATATACATGTATATTGTATATAATTTATTATTTACTATTACAATAAATATAGAAATGTCTTATTATCTGAATAATACCGCTAGATGGCAATATCGAATTATTAGGTGACACAAATATACTCAAGTGCAATATCTTTACTTTGGAAAATCTTTGATATACCTATATATAAATATTTATATATATATATATTAGTACCAAAGATTTTGCGAAGCAAAGATATAACACTCCCTATGCATGCAACGTAATTTAGTAATATCCCCAACCGCTGCTAGCAGTAGTATCGAAATCACTGAAATAGATTTAGGTTCGGCTCTGTTTGCATACAACAATTTTTTCATTGCTCTATTAAATTACATGCAATATAAATTAGCTTTTACTCACTAAATATATACTTATAGTATTTAAAACATACATATCATATTTGTTTGTTATATATTAGTAATGAACACTTAGTTTTCATCATATAAATATTAATTTAAAGCATATTATTTAACATTTTAAAAGTGTATAGTTAAATACGAATTTACATTATAAACAACACATAGTTCCTAAAAGTAACCCGCTATAGGTGGCACTGGGGTATTTTGTATACAAATTCGAATTACACGATTTCGCGTAAGTGTTATATATTTCCTTCGGAAAATCTTTGTTAGTACAGAACATATTAATGTACTTACATATTTAATTATTTATAATATAGACTGTTCACATTTATATACCTATATATTTGTATATATCAGTAATACTTTTAATTTGACAACAACTAATATAAATTAACTATATATAATATATATATATATATATATATATATATATATATATTAATAATAATATAATATCGATATTAAGTTATAAATAATGTATTATATAATACACGCTCATACATACAAGAATATATATATATATATATATATATATATATATATATATATATATATATATATATATATATTATTAGTATTACTATTAATAGATGAAATTGTATACGAAATATATTTATTTTATTAAATTCGGCATTTAGAAAGTTCATTGTTATTTAGCCTTATATATTAACAACATAAATGAAGTAAAATAAACTGAACACAAACACATACATACAAACGATCACACATTTTATATATAATGATATACATATATATATATATATATAATTTCTACATTTAAATATGATAATATATATATATATATATATATATATATATATATATATATATATATCTTATCAACTAACATAATGTCGAAATAAAAATAATAATATATATGCTATACTTATCCATGACAAAATACAAATTAAATATAAATATAATTTGTAAAAGTATTTATACTTAAATATCCTAATAAATAAATAATTGTATTTTGAGTGAATTTAAATTATGTATTATACGGATGTTTACTAAATACAATATTATCAGAAATTAACCACAGATTTTAAAATTAATTAATGTTTACTTTGCACAGATCATAGATATGTGAGCGAAGTATAATGTCATTCATTGACTTGTACATAATTGGGTTGTACTCAAATACGTTATATATTAATATCTAGATTATCATCGCCTATATGCGTATATATATATATATATATATATATACACTAATAGGAATGTAACAGCAAAATATAACATAAACCATGCCTACTTTTTCATTTTCGTAAAATTATGTTTACATTAAATATAGACTTATCTGCATACATGTACAATTATAAATTAACTCAATATTAAATTACTAAACAAATAACGTGTTGTATGCAAACATATAATAAGCTTATTAAATTAAATTTATATATATATATAATATTTTATAAAATGTAATGTTATTATAATGATCTAAATAGAGATATCCAAATTATAAAAAACAAAAATTAAATTAAAAATTAAAAAAAAATTAAATTAAAAAAAAATTAAAATTAAAAAAAAAAAAAAAATTAAAATTAATAATACTTACTTTTACTTTTTTTGGTCTATGGACTGAAAGTGCGTGAGCACTCGGCCGTCCGTGGGAGGGAAATTATTGAGTGGGAGGGAAGGCAAGTGAAAAGTAATGAGTCTTGAGGTGGCGTTTAAAGGAGGGAGTTGATGAGTTTATTCGTAGGTGTTTGGGTAGGGAGTTCCAGTGGTAAGGGGCATAGAGAGCAAAGTAGTGTATATTTGAAGAATGGAGTATGTAAAAATGGGGAGTGGTAAGGATAAAGGTGTTGGAGGAAAGGGTCTGGAGTGTAGTGATAGGTGTGTGTAGATGTAGGAGGGAGGCAAGGTAGTCAGGGGAATTGTGGTGAATAGCTTTGTGGATGGTTAGGGAGAGTTTGTACTTTATACGACAGGGGTTTGGCAGCCAGTGTAGTTGTTTTAGGAGAGGAGTAATGGAGTCAGGGGAATGTCGGGGAAGTAAATGGACGCAGCTAACTACAGCGTTTTGGAGTCGCTGTAGTTTGAAGAGTTTGTAGTCCAGGAGGTTAAATAGTAGGGAGTTGCAATAGTCGAATATGGGGATGATGTAGGAGGAGGTAATGGTAATAGCGATGGGGAGGGGTATGGAGCGTCGAATTAAGCGGAGGCAGTGTAGGTGATAGTGGATGGATTTATGCATGTGTATAAGATGATATTCAAGGGAAAGGGTGGTATCAATATGGAAGCCAAGGTTTCGGATGTGTTGTGAGTAGGGGAGTCTGGTATTGTCAAGTAAGATGGGGGGTAGTTCAGAGAGGGTGGAGGAATGTAGTGGTAAGTGGAGAAAGATAGCTTCCATTTTAGTGGGGTTAAGTTTTAGGGAGTTGGAGGTAAGCCATTGGTGTATGGAATTGATACAGGAGGAGAGTCGTTCAGGGGCATAAGTAGGTGAGTCTGCAGTTTAGATATAGTTGAAGGTCGTCGGATTAAGTATGGAAGGATATGTTGGGGTAGTCAGTGAAGATGTCATACATGGGGAGGAGGTTAATATATTGTTAATATTGAAGAGGAGTGGGCCGAGGACAGAGCCTTGGGGGAAACCATGAGTTATGGAGCGGGAGGGGGACGAGTGTGTATTAATCCTGACTGAGAAAGAGCGGTTGGTAATGTAGGAGGTGAAGCAGATGAGAGCAATGCCTTTGATGCCGATGGCGGAGAGTCTGTGTATGAGGACATTGTGGTGAAGGATGTCAAAAGCGGAGGACATATCAATGAGGACGAGTATGGTGCCACCGGTTGTTGTTAAGGCCAGAGAGTAGGTCCGAGGTAATTAGGATTAGTATAATAAAATATCTTATAAAGCATAAGAAGAAAACGAAATGAAAAAAAGAAAGTAATTAAACAAAAAAAACGTTCCCGTGATGGTGATGGTGATTCGGGCGACAGCATAGAAAATATATTGATCTTTATCTGAAGCCCTTTAGAGGAAATAACAATATAATTAATTTAAATACTTCATAAGAACAAAATGTACAACTTTCTTCTAATAAATATTTATTATTATTATTATTATTATTATTATTATTATTATTATTATTATTATTATTATTATTATTATTATTATTATTATTATTATTATTATTATTATTATTATTATTATTATTATTATTATTATTATTATTATTATTATTATTATTATTATTATTATTATTATTATTATTATTATTATTATTATTATTATTATTATTATTATTATTATTATTATTATTATTATTATTATTATTATTATTATTATTATTATTATTATTATTATTATTATTATTATTATTATTATTATTATTATTATTATTATTATTATTATTATTATTATTATTATTATTATTATTATTATTATTATTATTATTATTATTATTATTATTATTATTATTATTATTATTATTATTATTATTATTATTATTATTATTATTATTATTATTATTATTGATTGATTGATTGATAATTTATTTAAGCAAATATATAGCCGAAAATATAATCGAAAGTATAAAGTATAAATATTTGCTAACGATAACATACGTTATAGAAATAAATAAAGAATAATACGAAATTAAAAAATTAAGGAAATTAAAACGTTTTACAGTTACCGTAAAAATAAACGAAAAACAATCGAAAGTAGAAATAAATCATATAGTAAAAATAAACGAAAAATGATTAAAATAGAAATAAAAGATAGCGTAAAAATAATCGAAAATAGAAATAAAATACATTATTTTGTAAGTGGCATCGAAATATTCAATTTCTACTTTAACTTTATAGAATTCTTCATCTTGTACCCTGTTTTAGTAATAAATTATTAGTTATATAATTTAATATTTAAATGTTAAATTTTAAATGTTAAATTTTAAATGTTAAATTTTAAATATATTATAAACAGAACATATTAAAAATCAAATAAACCAATACTAGAATGAAACAAACAAATAATGTAATACTTACCAAAATCTGTAATAATAGTAGGTACTTTATTAATTTATATTTATATTTTAATTGTATAATAAATTTGAAACATATATATATATATAAAAACAGAACAAGTTATAAATAAAATAAACCAATATACCTATACAAAAACAGTTAATAACAAAACATACCAATAATATTACGAAACAAAATAATATAATACTTATCACTATAATCTGAAATAATAGAAAATTATTAATATTGTATTTTAGTAATATAATACATTTGAAACATATTTACAAAATATATATAAAACAAACATATAATACCGAACAAACAAAAGTAAAATAATACTTCACACTTTATCTGTAATAATAATGAATTATTAATTTTATATTATAGTATATTTGAAATATAGATATAAAAAATCCGAATTTTCTATAACAAAAATAAATTTATAACAAAATATAATACAGAACAAACAAAAATAAAATAATACTTCCCACTTTATCTGTAATAATAATGAATTATTAATTTTATATTATAATATATTTGAAATATATATATAAAAACCTAAATTTTCTATAACAAAAACACATTAAAAAAACCAGAAGAGATAATGCAATAATCTAGATACAAAATGAAACATAAATCAATATAAAATTATAAATTTCTGTAAAAAAAAAAAAAAGAGATTATTATTATTATTATTATTATTATTATTATTATTATTATTATTATTATTATTATTATTATTATTATTATTATTATTATTATTATTATTATTATTATTATTATTATTATTATTATTATTATTATTATTATTATTATTATTATTATTATTATTATTATTATTATTATTATTATTATTATTATTATTATTATTATTATTATTATTATTATTATTATTATTATTATTATTATTATTATTATTATTATTATTATTATTATATTGAAGTAAATCTATAATATGAGATTATATGAGTATATTTATATATTAATTTAAAATTTTTAAATTCTTATTATAACACGAGATTACTCTACATTATTATATTGAAGTAAATCTATAATATGAGATTATATGAGTATATTTATATATTAATTTAAAATTTTAAATTCTTATTATAACACGAGATTACTCTACAAATTGATAATTTAATATGAGTCAATATATATTATTCATTGTTGACTAGAGTAATATATAGAATTATAATAAAGCTAATATTGATTAAATAAAATAATATTAAATGTAATTATATTAAATTGTTTAGTAATTGAATGCTATTCAGAATATAATATATTATTATATTATATTATGAATATTATTAAATATTATAATAATATTTATTATCATATTAAATATTCGTAGTAAGTTAACACGAAAAAAAAAATATCAGTTTCTTTCTATCATTTACTGTGTAAATACGTAATTTTTCTTTCTATAGATTCTATATATACATTTAATTTTACGATTCAGTCTAGTGATTTCCAATACTAAAATTAATATCAATTTATTAAAATATTACATATTATATATATTTTTATATTACATCTATATATTAATAACGTATACGTATACGATTATATATCAATATTTTTATTAATATTTTATCAATATTTTTATAAATAATCATTAATTCAATTATTAATTTAAAAAAAAAAAAATTAAAATCACAAAAAAATAATGAAATCAAAAATATTATTTTTGTTATATGCTAGGTGGAACTTTGCACAATTCAGGTGCAACTCCATTTTTTTATTTTTAACAATTTATATATAGTTATCTAATACTTACTCACTTTTTAGAGTAATTTTAATTTTTTACATTCTTAATTATATTTATATTTTATTTATTTTAAGAGAATCTAGACTATCTCCAAATATGATGATTGGGGAAATTCTAGTAAAAACATTAACTTGTTTATTAATGTCTCCATTATTCCTTGCCTATTGGAGAGGAATGATAAATCTGATTTATTTATTTATATATATATATATATATAATGATAATGATGATGATGAAATATGGTTTATTAGGTACCGTTACAAAGTGATGACACTCCTCGTAAGTGCACATAAAATAAATAATACAAATAAAATACAACAACCACAATAATAACAAAGTAAAATAAATGAACTAACAATGTGGAAGTAATAAGAACGAAATATAAATATAATATAATATATATAAAATATAATTAATAATAATAGAATGAAATTAGATACTGGATAAATATGACTTGAGATGAGCATTAAAGAAGGTGGGAGATTGAATAGTACTTTTAGATGAAGGGAGTGTATTCCAGATAGATGGGACAATTTAGGAGAATGAGCGTTTCTGGAATTTAAGGGAGGAATGCTGTAGGATAATGAGATTAATACTGGAAGTTGAACGTGTATTATGGGTGGTGGAGCGAATTAAGAGTATGTCAAATATATATGAAGGAATAGAAAAATATATATATTTATGGGTAATAGAAATGAGTCCAATTAGGGATCGTTATCTATAGGGAAACCAGTTTGGTCTACATTGAAATGAGTCAGTAGAGGAATGGTCAGATAGTTTAATATTGAAAATGGATCGTATAGATGATCTGATGATTCTATATAATGGGGCAATGGAAGAAGCAGGAAGGATATATAATAAAGAAGAACAATAATCAATACGAGAAATTACAAGTGAATAAATAAGAACAACACATAGGGGACACGAGTAATATGTTTACGGATACATCTGATTCTAAATTAATGATAATTATCAGCTTTAGAAATTTTAGCAATATGGCTAGAAAAAGATAGATCAGAGTCGAAAATAATACCAAGATTGAGGACTGAGTTGCAAGGTGAAATAAGAATCTTGTCAAGGTAAAAAGAAGGGAATTATGGAGAGTTAGTAGGTATATTGATGAGGGCAGTTTTTGAAGTATTTATTAAAATGTTATTGGAGAGAAGCCATTATTTAATAGAGGAGGCACACGCAATTAGTTGAGAATTATCTGGAGTATAAATATATAGGAATGAGTAGAGTTGGATAACATATAAGCATATAGGATAGAAAACGCTAGGAAATTTGGATATAATAGACCTTATAGGTGCTATATATATGTAGAATAGAAGTGGGCCTAGGACAGAACCTTGTGGGACACCAAGAGTGGTAAATAGAGTAGAGGACGGGGATCAGAAGAGAAATCACATAATTTAAAAAAGGAGGATCTATTTGGGATGTAAGATTTAAGCCATTTGAGGGCACTACCATTAATGCCAATCATCTCAAGTCTTGATATAAGAATATAATGGCGAAGAGTGTCAAATGCACAAGATAGATCAAGTAGAACCATTTGACAATATAGTGAGGGAGAAACTTTGGTATATATATTATTTAAGATTTGAGGGAGGATATATATATATATATATATATATATATATATATATATATATATATATATATATATACATATATATATATAATGGATATATACTAATATTAATATCTATATATATTTATTTATATTTATGTAATACATATTATTCCTCAAATTTCTAATGAGTTATTTAATAAAATTGCATTATTAGAATTAATTATTAATAATATAAGTTCAATCATTCATAATTAATCCATTAATCTATTGAACATTTAAATATTATGAACTCAGATATATTACGAAGATTGAATATACTAGAAAATATATTAGTATATGGTTGTTGTTGAAATAATAGTAATAATAGTGAAAGTATTAATATTAATCTAACACATATAAAAAACATGAAAATTGATTTGTATCGATTATAATGATATTTATAATATAGATTACGTAATTAAAATGATAAGCTGAACACATGATATGATAATCTCTACATGGATATATAGAGGTAATATTTATATTATAAATAATAAATAAATTATTACTGATTACCTAGCAAACTATTCAGCTAGTAGGCTAATGCTGTAGGGGATTTTAGAGAGGGATAGGCTCCGCTAAAATTCAAACTGCCCAAGATACGCAAATAATGAATTCACAAAAATAAATTATAGAATAGATTATTAAAATTAATCAAAGGCATTTAAAATATAATTTGTATTATAGTTTATAGTCAAGCGGCGTACAGCTCCATGTCTAGCATTCATAGGGGAAAGTAACCGAATACTGACACTCTCGGTATCTCAGAAACCATATATACTACAAAAAAATGTAAATGAATATTTACTATTGATTCTTTCTCCTTCCCATTCCTCTAAAAACATAGGATTAGTATTTATTGACAAATTATCATTTAAGAATCGCATATCATCCATTACAAAATCTTCCAACTTTAATCTATTCGGAATTAAAAAAATACGGACATCAATTTCAGAAACCTTACGAAAACTCTAATAAATTCTCTTGTACTTTCCCGACTTATCTACTTTTCTTCCCTGAATTTACTTCCAGCTAATTATACTGCTCCACTAAATCGGATTTATCCGTTCCTCAATAAAAACTACTTACTGCATAACACGACTGGATCACGCTACTACAATATCACATCAATCATCTCGTATATGGCTACCCTTCTCCCTCGGGTGTAACAAATTACGTATACTATCTATTATCCATAAATAAATATATTCTTTCACCCCTGGCTATTTATCTCTGATCTAATTAAAAAACGTATATTACATTATCTTTGTTACCAAAAATGCTCCACTAATTATCTCCCACCATTTGCATTATTACATCAGAGGTAACAATGCCAGCTGTGATGTTAAACAGTCAGATGTATACATCTCTCAGATATATGGTAGATAATTATTGTTTACCATATATTAATATCTAACACTGTACAGCGTGAAGTAATAATATATAAATAGAACCAAAGAAAGGTAAACATAATAATTGTAATTATAGAATAATACTAATAATATGTTTAGGATATTTATATGGTAAACAATAATTATCTAATAATTATCCTATGGTATCCAATGGTATCCAATAATTATCCTACCATATATCTGAGAATATATATAGTAGCAAAATAATCCCACATATAAAGTATATATACCCTAATAATGTGATTGTCCAATATCAATGAAATATACAACAAATATCAAAGATATATACAATATATCTTTATTGAATCTGTCTTTAATCTCCATTATCAAATGATCCAATAATGGAATATATATATATATTACTTTTTTTTAAATACTCTTCGGCTGATGAATCAGGTATATTTGTTTGTACGATGTAGCTGTCTTTTATTTAACTTTGGTAAATAAATTACTTGATTTAAATATGATAATAAATAATTTTAATTTTAATCTGATACTTCTTCATTCCATTCAAATTGTACTTCATACATATTATCTATACAAACTTTTATCCCTTTAATTACACGTTGAATATCTTGAGATGCCTTATATGCATCTATGAATTAAGAGAATTATTACATACAATTGTAATTAATTAATTACATAATACATTGTGTATTACTCATAGAATTGTAAAGACTGTTAGCTGTTATTATACTTTCTGAATTCCATGTGTTATCCTCATATATGTATAATATTATTACAAGTATAGCTTGATACAGTTCGATGAATACTCGCAAAGCATCATGTCTGGCATAAATTTGTTTAATATTTAAATAAATTTTAATATTTTCTTCTAATGAACTTTGCCTCTTAGCAGAATATTTAAAAAATATGTAAATTTCTAATATTTGCCCATCATATTTTGAATTAACGAAATTGTGCATGTATTTATTATTGATAGATATAATACGTGTGATATACAGTGTAATATGTAGCTTTAGGGTACTTATTCATAATTATAGTTGACGCTCCTTTTACGCCATCGTATTCTTGCACTCTTAAATTTTCAAGATTTAATTCAACTTTATTTAGTGTATCCATAATCAAATTAGCTATACTTTCTCCACTAAGACACATCCTATGAAAGAAATAAACTTTTAAGTTTTTCACTTACCATCAAAATATCTAATTTCTAAATCCATTTGTTCAATATTAGGTATATATGTGGTTTCATCAGCTATTATACTAAAATATTAAGATTTTTTTATTTCATAAATTATTTTTTCTTTAATATATTAACCACATTAAAATATAAATTCATTCTGTGTTGTTTTTGAAGTATATTTAGCATTTTTTTTACACATTAAAAAGTGTTATTTTAAGGTACCATTTCCAGAGGTTATATATAGTTTTAGAAGTGCATTTATATTTCCTAGATTAGAATTTGGATCAGTAGAATACTGATTATGACCACGTAATGAAATATTTTGTCTTTTTACAAAGAATGATTATATCTAATATTTTTTATAATTTTGCCTTGTTGCATTCAATTTGCTTAGATATGGAATTGTTGACTTGCATTATAGATTATTGCTTCTTATTTTCTATCACTGCAATACAATGAGAATTTTCTTCAAAAGAATTCTTGTGGTAAATAGTAGATTAATATTTTCTTAAATTCTTAAATTTCAGTAATCGTATATTTAAACTTAATCAAGGACGAAGTGACACATTTTCCAACTTTATTGTGATTAATTTTTAAATGAAAAATACATGGTATATGCAATCCACCATTTACAGATTCACTATAGGATAACCAAGAGTATGTGTGTATACACATGGATATAACCACTTTATTTGAAATAAAAAGTATTTCCATTTTCTTTATGATGTTCAAAAACGTTATATTTGATAGATTGTTTTGCGAGTATTTTTTTTAGCAGAAGATACATTTCTTGATGTTTTTTACTTATTCATTATACATAGTGTAAATATCTTTAAATTATATTACAATTAATGAAAATATAAAAAAATATGTATAAACCTACATATAATTGATATCGAAAGTTTTGCTGATTTAACCACATCATCTATTTTACAATCATGAGGAGGGGGGGCTAAGTCTAACCCTAGCACCCCTGTATCCGCCCCTGATGATACAGTGTATATCGTAAAGTAACGAGATATAAATATAACAAAATAAAGGTAAACATAATAATTGTAATTATAGAATAATACTAATAATATGTATAGGATACTAATATATGGTAAACAATTATCGACCATATATCTGGGAATATATATAGTAGCAAAATAATCCCATATATAAAGTATATACCCTAATAATGTGATTGTCCAATATCAATGAAATATACAACCAGATTCTGTAGCTATGCTGTAAGTAGTGATCATAATATCTCTTAATCAAAGGATCTGTAACTACTCAATTGACTATACTGTTAGATATACTATGTATTCGTTATGATAGTTCTTAATAGGCCACCGTGAAGCCATGTGGGCACGATAGAAGCACCATGATAATCGTCTATTGTATGTAATCGTATGATGTTAGATTCAAAGTTTATTACAGCTTACCTATAAGTGCATCATCGGAATACGATTAAAATCGCGAATAATCGAAGTTAACGTAGTATATATATAGGCTTTATATGTATATATATATAATGCAGAAGCCCGATACGATTTCTACAGATATATTTCAATAGAAAAGTGAGTGCGAGTTAATAGAGAAAATATTACCTCCGATATGAGTAGTACATGATATATATATATAAATAAAATTGAAATGAATAGATTCAGAAATATAACAGTATATTTTTGTGAGTGAGAATAAAATTATAATTAATATAGTAAATTATGTTTAATAATTTATTAAAATTAATAATTTTTAATCTCAAATTTAATTTTATATATATTATTATTATTGTTATTATTTTATTTTAACACCATATAAATAATATATATGTATATATATATATATATATATATTAACAATAGTATATACTATCTCTCTCTTTCTATATATATATATATATATATATATATATAAAGATAAATTATGACAATTAATAAAGTTCTGTCATCATTGAATAAATAATTATTTAGCTTATTTAAAGCTAAGCGTAGTAGGTATTACGCTGATATAATGGGGAAGATGATTCCATTCATTTAGCCCGGCGATATGAAAATCTCTCGAATGGTCAAAATGATTGCAACTTAATGGGGATTCAAAGTAAATGGAAATTTATTAAAATGTTCTCTTGTATATGTGATTATATTAGTCAAGTTATATCTAAGAACGGAACACTACTATACTCCATTTGTAATGAAGCTTAGTTTTCATATCGAACTACACATTTTAAATTACAAATTGATATTTTATATATGATTAAACCACTCTAGAGTAACACCGGATATAACAATTCCTCGTTATCTTAATAATAGGATCGTATGATTAAGTATATCAAATGCTGTGGATATATCATATAACACGAGGACTGTACTTTTCCTGGACGATAAAATATCATTATTGATCTTACAAATCGCTGTTTCAGTTCTTAAACCTGACTAAAAGATATTTACATTGGATCAATAGAACATAGTGTCAAAGATAGATTGGAGAAAGTATGGACTGCATTAAATATCATGAACATAACCGTGGTTTATAACCAAATTAAACTTTTTTAGGGCAACAGTCGAATCGGTAATAATACATGGATCAAGTATAGGTATCTTAACATCACATATAGATAAAAAGATTGACGGAGCAAATAAATAAATACTAATTGCTACTGATTACCAATGAATACATATCTCCCTGGCAATAACTTGAAAATAAGTAGTTCAATACGAAAGAAACGATTATGACACGGAGAAATAAAATGTTTCAGTGTATTTGTCAGTGATGTTAATAATCTGTAATGTATAACGTAATGATTTCATGTATACCATTCGAAAACCTTCATCGATTAATGATGGAGTATACAAGATATACACTGACGAACTAACAATTAAAATGTATGATACCGATTAATGGAATACAAGTGTAATTCAATGCTGAGCAAGCTCGACAGGAAATATATTAAATATACCATATAATTATAAATGATATAATAACATATAAAATTAATAAGATAATTAATAATATATAGATTAATTAGGATATATATCATATTTATGTAATATTTTAACTTATAATAACCTCACTTTCTGTATTCTTAACAAATTCTATTAAAATTAATATTGTAAATATATAAATGTTAAACAAAACTTCCATATTTATGGATATATGTATATTTAATGTATATTTGACAAATATAATAATAAATTATACAAATTAATAAATAATTTAATTTTTTTTACATTTTTTTTATTTGTAATTATCAATTATTCGTTATTCATTATTTTTAATTATATATAAATTTAATGTATAACGCACTATTGTGACGTAATATTGTGGTTATCTCGATAGGTGGCAGTATTCTGATATTCTCAACTAATATTGTTATTTGTCGAGTGTTTACATGTATGATGATGTTATAATTGATTCGGTAACTGGACATTATTCGATGTAATGATACATCTGATGTTGTTAAATATCTAGTTTGATAGAGAGACCACATATACTAATTAATAAATGTAAAGTGTGAAGGATCTTATGCGTTATTATACATATAGGATATATACATATCTATTTGGGGTGTATTGGGGTCTCAAAATGGAGTAATGTGTATATGACATATTATTATTATTATTATATATATGTTATTATTACCATATTGCATACATGTTAGTCAGTACACACCATTTACGGTCCTCAAACTCTTTTGCTTTGGCTCATCGCGCCACATCCTGGTAACCACTTCGGCAAGTGGGCTAAACTTGCAAGAGGGGATTAGGAGAGGAGATAGGCGCCAGTTAGTCTAAAAGCCTACAGAAATAATCAACATTAAAATACATACACAAAACTTCATGCAGGATCGGTCGAGGCCCAGACTAACAACGAGCTATCCATCGGTGCTAACCATCGGTGCTAACCAGTATGGTAGTGTAAAACTAGCTACTGGAAGAGTAAATCAATTAAAAAAACAAGATAAAACTACCAGATATAATAACAACGTTAGGAACGTGGAATGTACTTACATTAAAAAGATGAGGCAACATTTATGAACTCACCAATGAACTTGATTGTTATCAATGGGACATAGTGGTCTATCCTAAAAAGAATGACTGGATCAGGATAATTAACAACTGATGCTGGAAATAATCTATTTTATAGTGGACAAGACAAGAATGTTAAAGGTGTTGGATTCATAGTCAGAAAGTAACTAACAAAAGGTGTGATTAATTACTCTGTAATTTCAAGCAGAATTATCTCTATCCGTATAAAAGCTAGTCCGATAAACATGACAATACTCCAAGAATATGCACCAACAACAAGTCACTCAGATAAAGATATAGAATAATATTATGAAACTATAGAAAAAACCATATATGATTCACCGAAGAAAGAATTGTTGATAGTATAAGGTAACAAGAATGCCAATGTTGGAAAAGACACAACATGGAATGGATGTGTAGGACGATTTGGGATGGAAATATAAACGAACGAGATCAAAGATTACTTGAATTCGCTGAACGACATAAATTAGTTATAGCTAATACTTTACATCCGCATAAGAATTCAAGAATAAGAACATTGTACTCACCCAATGGAGTAGTTCATAATCAAATATATTACATATTAACACTTCAAAGATTCAAGTTAAGTATCATACGAAGCTCAACAAGAACATATCCATGTGCAGATATCAACAGTGATCATGACCTCATAATGTGCAATCTAAAGCTAAAAGTACGATCAAATAAACCACAAAAAATAAATGAATTCGTTACAATGTAAATAAATTAGAGGACCCAAGAATATGCAAGGTATACTCAGAATCTTTAGATGTACAATTTAATAAACAATAAAAGACTATAAAATACTGTAACCTACTGAAATCTACACAAAATTTGAAAAAATTATAACAAGCTCTGCTTCAGAAATAATTGGAAAATATCGTAGTAAAAAATAGCCGTTGATGCCAGATGACATACTCGACTTTTTAGACGAAAAAATAATACTGAAGTCTAAAAAGAATAAACAGTATATAATAAGTCTTACAGTATATAACATAACAAGGATGTCAAAACAAAGATGACAACTCCCATATACGTTACGACAATATTTACCATATAGAATCGTGGCATCATGTGATTACATAAATATTTATATGTGTATTGATATAAGTTCTGTTGAATGCTATATAACTCTATGTAATCCGCAGTTCTCATCAGAGTACCGCAACAAATATAATTACCAAAGACAAAATACACTCTTTTTATATAATATATAATATTAATCAGACATTCTAGAAATATAATACTAACATAGTAAATAACTATATATATGATAACTATTATACTTATTTTCCGAGTCCGAGAAATATATCCGACAATGATAATTAATACATTTCTTTCAACTGGGATGGAAATTATATATTATCACTGTAGATATATTCCCAAAGTAACAATTCCACTTTTACCTCCATGATAACTACATAAGTAGAAACATCATAATCGATTTAAATAATATATTATCTCTGATTAGGGTACCCGATAAAGTGTACAGCTCTAATAGAGCCCGATATAGTTCCCCGATTACAGAAATATCTCTCTCTCTTAATATCACACCACGTAATATATATTCCGATATACCCCCTATAGAATGGATGTTCGAAAGTCATATCCAAATAGAAAGAAAAGTCACAAGAAGAACAAATATATTCATAGAGATCTACTATGTTTACATATGACATACATCAATAATATACATATATATAATAATGATATACATTAATTCACCAAATGTCATTGAAAATTGATAAGTTATATAACAACTTACCCGAAATGATCTTTCAATTAATGAATAACTAAGGAGAGATATTAGCATATATTCTAAACTCTTCAACAACCAATCAGTGTAACATAAATACTACCTCTGACACGTGATACACATCAATCATTGAACAA
The DNA here is from genome assembly GCA_964019155.1 of Osedax fenrisi. Lineage (NCBI taxonomy): Eukaryota > Metazoa > Annelida > Polychaeta > Sabellida > Siboglinidae > Osedax > Osedax fenrisi. The sequence continues at coordinate 2,961,689 of OZ025240.1, read as the reverse complement.
ATATGAGATGTATTCAACTATGTTGAATTACTACTTTTTAACTCTAGAATACATCGTCGGACAATACATTCCATCTGACATACGCCTCAACATGTGACCATTCAATTTCACTAAATTAACAGACTCGAATATCAAGGGTAACATTATATATCTCTAATATCCTAATTGATTACCACTCTATAATGATCCCATTAAATAACTAACAATTGATAACTTATAAATATTCAATCACAACCCTCACCATACTCAATGAAAACATAATATTAGCTACAAGAAATACAGAGACTGTACTACATATATAATGAAGTATGATAATATGACAACCTCCAGATATGTATATACCGTGATACTGACCTCCCCCCCCCGATTTATGATATGAATGGCATAATCACAACAATCTGGTTTATGTGATTATAGCCAGTAATTCATCATGCGAGAGTATTGTCTGATCTCATCTCCTACGTATTCTCCATATACAGTAGAAGAGTCGAGTTGTATATACGTGTAACGTATTAGTTAGTTGTACGTTTTATACTACTTAGAAGTGATATCATAAGAAACTAACCTTTAAGTAGTCTTGTATTTAGTATTTGACTTTAATATAGAAGTTTAATATTACGTGTCATTTAGGTAAGTCAATATTGTTGTTTAGTTTATGATCATTGTTTATGCTAATTACAAAGATCATAATCGATCTCGATACAATACGATTGATATCATATCATTCTATTTATATCGTTTCGTGTTTCATACCCAGTTTATTAAAGTAATCGCCTAATAATTTATATTTAGTACATGCCTGAATTTCTACTTATATACGAAGGTAGCGTTTCACTCATATACTAATGTTAAATAAAATATACTAAATAATTAAGAAATGGTTAATATATAAAAATAATTCATACCATTATCAAATAATTACTGTACTACCTGTACATCAAAATAAATAATAGTTCAAATAATATGCCATTATAATTACCTATCTGCTAACTATGGATTAGTATACATATTATAATAATATCCCGTTCACCGCAGAAGACTATATACTTTTAATGACCCTCAATATGTATCACTGATATGACAATACTTGTCATAATAATTCAATATCTACGATAATACTAAGTGTAATGTGTAAATAGATGGTCAAATATAACTAGTAAAATTACCACGCCTATAACTCATCAACTTACTGGCTATCGAGTGTAGTTCATACGCGAAACGAATTTGTAGTATTCACAATTCGGAACTAATACAATCTTGCATACCACTTCAAGCGTTATAGTTATTACTTCATACTATAAAATGTCTATCTATACAATAAGGTATTTAACAACATCAGACGTATAAGTGCTACGGATGATACCCAGGTAACGTGAATCTTCGCTCATGACATAAGCATACGTGTAAACATGATACAATATTACGATGGCAATATAATAACACTACTCATCAGGGATAGAGATGACGGACACGTATTCAACAAAGATAAATGTCTATTATCGCTAGATGAACATGTGGAATTATGTGGTTATACCATATGTAAACACATTTATATCTAAATGTATCCATGTTCTCACCCCGTAGCAATCTAAGAGAACCGCAATATTATATGACCTACTAAAATTTAAATATTAAATATAATTTATAATATATCAAAATTCGAATAATAAATTAAATCAACAACATATTTTATAATAAAATTTTAAATTATTTATAAACATGTGTAATTTATAATAATATTTGTTAATATAACTATGGCAGTTATATATATTAAATGTATTTTTACAATATTAATATTAATAAGATTCACAACTAATGCTTATATTCAGGTATTTATAAGATATATTATTATATACATATTATATATATACTCTACTTATATTATATTCATATAATATATATATATATATATATATATATATATATATATATATATATATATATATATAATTAATTATATTACTACATTTATTTACATAATAATTCGTAAATGTATGGTATAATTAATATTATATATTTTTATTGTTATTTTTATTTGGTGGAGTTGTTTCATCCCATCCATGAAGTTATTCACTTATAACCATATATTGCTCTAATGTCCCTTCGAAGCCGCTATCATGTTAAGGCATCCATAGTTTTAACAAGAGCCGATCATTTATTTAAACATAATTATATAATATACCTTCTAAATATTATTTTTAAATCTATATTAATGATCCGTATACCCTCTATAGAGGCATGAACCCACGTCATACTGCTTATATGTATTGTAATTGCACGTCTTTTAGAGAATTACAAAAGATAAAATCATTAAAACAGTTAGAAATTTAAAGTTGAATTATGTCAATATCAGAACCGGGTGAAAAATAAGTATAAATTTGTCATTAGCAAAACGGTGATAATGAATATAATGGTATTTAAAAATATGTATTTAATTGGAAGAATAAATAAAATTAAAATAATAGGACCTACTACTGATCATTGAGATACGCCACGAGTATGATCAAATGGAGCCGACAAATATGACTTAATATTTAACGAATATATTATATTATATACAAACGACATCAACCAGTTTTGAACTCACCCATGAATACCTATTTCATGTAGACGGTACATGATAATATGTTGTAACGTAGTAAAATCACTAGACAGATCAATAAGAACGAATGCACCAGAAGACTTATTATCTATATGTACCTTACCCTACCTTACCTTACCTTACCTTACCTTACCTTACCTTACCCTACCTTACCTTACCTTACCTTACCTTACCTTACCTTACCTTACCTTACCTTACCTTACCTTACCTTACCTTACCTTAACTTACCACTTACCAGGTTGAGCTTGCTCGGCATTACATAACACGTAATTTCCATTAATTTCTATCATTCATCGCAGTCGGTAGTTATTTTATATTAAGCATTGTGTCTTCTTTTAGCTGATCTATATATGATTTCAAGGGCCTGCCACGTGATCTCTTACCATGTTTTGGATTACATAGTAGTAGATCACTATCCAGTTCATCATTACTCCTCCAACAATGTTCTGCGAAAAGCAATCGTTTTTTTCTTATAGTGTCAGATATTTTCGAAATGTTTTAATATAGTTCTTTTTTAGTTAGGTGCAGATTCCAATGCTTGTTTTTAATAGCCCTTAGCATCATCGTATATGTTCTATCAATTTTTCTCTCCATAGCTACTGTCATTGTCCAGGTTACGGAACGGTAGTCTAGAACAGTTTCTACAGCAGCTCTGAAGAAGTTTATTTTTGGGTTTTCTCTAATATTTGATTTCCATATATTATGTAGGTTCTTTAGAGTAGCCCATTCCTTCGCGATTCTAATATTTATATCATTTTCTGTAGATCCTATATAACTTCCAAGGTATTTTAAATCATCTACTTTTTAATATTGTATACGTTTAAACTCTTTATAATCATCTTTGTTTTCTCATTTTTATTAAAACTCATGTATTCCGTCTTTCTTGAATTTATGTTTAGACCAATTTCATATATTGTGGCTTCTATTAAAAATAATAGAGTATTTGCTACTGATAGGTTGCTTATTGTTAGAGCAATATCATCTGCGTAATCTGCATATTCGATACTTACTACTGGATATCTACTGCTCTTACTTTTCGAAATGGTGAAACCTATTTCTTTATTGCAATCCAGGGAATTCTTTAGAATATAGTCAAGGCATATTATGAATAAGAAAGGAGAAAGTGTATCACATTATAGTACACCGGTTGTGATTTCAAAGACAGGTATGTCACCATCTAGTGATCTAAACATGATTGAGTATAGATGAAGTAGACGCGCAAATAATATTATTGAAGTTTGCAATTTTATTTTCAAATAATTTTTCAAAAAGATAACATAGATGAAAATTTGACATGTTCGGTAAAATGGGGGGATTTTTTCATCTGAAGGAGAGATAATTTTATTTGCCATTTTAAATAAATTGCGAGGATCAGCGGAGTTTAATGTTATCTTTTTGTTATAATAGTTGAATTTTTAACGCGATATAGTAGATTTGAAATTTTATCTAGCTAGTGATAGAGCTAATTTTGTTTCAGTAAAAGGATTTTTAAGACATTTTTCTCAAATTTTCGGACACTCTTCTTGAAGCTGAAAAGTTCGTGATAGAACCAGGGAGAAAAAGGGCGGTCGGTAATTAATATAGTTTTTTAGGTGCATGTATATTGATAATATTTAGGAGAATAGAGGGAAGTAGGAGAAGAGATCTCAGTTTTGACATTGCTTACAAATCTTGGTAGGTCAATAGACTTAAAATCTCTATATATAATACGTTTTCATTTAACCTTTATGAATTTTAGATTGATAGAGAATTCAACAATAAAATGATTGTTAGTATTTCAATTTGTTGTAAAGAATTAGAGTTTATACATCCAATAAGATGACTGGATAATAGTGTAAATATCATATCTAGTGTATTACCACTGGAATTGGTGGGAAATTATATATGTTGTCACAATGAAAGAGACTCAGTTAGGAGTTTAAAGTCTACATGTGGATAGATGGGAGAATAAAGTGATAGTTTAAGTCACCAATAAATATTGGTAAATATGATGAAGATGAAGGAAAATTATGAATAAAATCATGAAATTCATCAAAGAATAAAATGGTTTCAGGTTTTGGGGGACGATAGATTACGGTGAGATGTAGAGTTAAGCTAGGAAGCTTGAGGGTGATCGAAAGACAATCACTATATGAAAAGGGAGGGAATGAACTGGATGGAGATAGGTAAAAATCATTACGTATCATAAATCCTACCCCACCACCACCTCGTTTGTCGTGGAACGAGATAGAGTATATATCCAAAGTCCAATATGAAGGCAAATATTTCAGTTTTAGAAATCCAGATCTCAGTCAATGCGATAATATTAATTTTTTTTAATTTAAGGTATGGGAAAAGAAGGGATATATTTGATCTCAAGGAGCGAATATTAAGAAAGGATATTTTGGAGTCTATGCTTGAGAGGATGAATTATTTATAAATGATTTCCTATAGTGATCAAAAGAATCAAACCATTTTATTAGATCAGATTCAGGGATGAGAAAAGGGGGATATTAAATATGATTATTTATATCACTTAGTTTAAATATTTGAGAACGATTATTGACAAATACTTTATACGAAATGGGCGTGAGTTTTTGTTTTAGGGCATTATATAGTACCTTACCAAGAAGTCTAGTAGAGTCAGGTAAATAATGACGAATACAAATATGTTTAAAATTAATATGCGGTGTGATGTTTAGAAGAGAGGAGAAATATATATCACGAGCAGAAATATTAGTGAAACGCAAGATATTATTTTTGGTAAGAAATTATGTATGTAATATAAGAAAGTTTTATAAAGTCAATTAATGATAGTATACAATTATAGTTAATTTCAGAAGGAAGAAGATGTTTGAGTTAAGTGAGGGAATTATTTATGGAGCGTATTACTGATGACTTTGAGGAAGTTGAATTATATATAATTTAAGTATATATACAATAGGGTTTTAACAAGTTTTTAAGTTTTTATTTAAGTTTTATAAAAGGTTTTCATATTTCCTATTATTTTTTATCATATATTTGTATCATTATTTTCTATTCTCAAATAATTAACAGATTATAACTAAATACAATTAGCCTTTTTTTTACACATTAGTTAGCGACATCATATGAGTTATATATATAACCACTATGCAATAAATTAATATATTAATATATTAATATATTAATTTTAAATTATAGGAATGTAATTCATCGGACATTCAAAAAGGAATAATAAAGGAAGGTTCAGTTAATAAATGCGGCACAAGAGGAGTTCAATGTAGTGGTTTCAATATCATCATATTAAATAACACTGCCTTCTTTCCACAGAAGTGTAGCAAGAAATATATTAATATTTTATGGATAAACATAGATAATAATAAAATAACATATATTAATAGTGATCATTTTAAATATTTAGTTAATTTAACATTCATTAATTTAAGTAATAATAAAATTAAATATATTGATAGAGTATTGTTTAGTAAAAATACAAAATTAGAAGAAATATATTTATCCAATAATTTAATCTCTCTATTTGAAATTGATTTAAAATCATTGATTAATTTAAATACATTAGATTTGAAAAATAATGTACTTACTACTTTGAATAAAAGTATATTTGAAGTTGTATTTGTAAATACAACTAAAGTAAAATTATCGTTAAATAATAATAGGTTTACTTGCGATTGTGGTATGCAATGGATAAGAGAGCTTGAAAACATAACCAATAAGAACATACAAGTATCAGATAGAGACAAATGCCAAACTATCAATATTACAATACAGTGTTGGTTCAATATCAGTAAAGATGTATGCCAATCAATTAATATACGTATCTGCGATAAAGGTTAGGGTATATATGATATATTATCATTATGTATATATTTATGTACACTATTAACAATAACCCTTTAGTTTTCGCTGAATAAACCTTTAGTAAGTGGTACTGTGAAGGAAGGGTTTTCGACCCTTTAGTAAAATCTTTAGTGAAACATGAAGGGTTTTACTATATAAAGAACTAAAGGGCTTTGATCAATATTAACTAAAGGGTTTTAACTTATTTTAACTAAAGGTTATTTATATTTTATTAACTAAAGGGTTTACAACTTATTTGAACTAAAGATTTTTGATATTAAATTAACTAAATGGTTTTAATATATTGGTGAATACAATTTATCTCAAATTAAATTACATAGTTCAAATAGCTATGATATATATATATATATATATATATATATATATATATATATATATATTTATATATATTGAAATTATAAATAATTATTTTCATAAATATAACTGTATAATTTAAACAAATACAACATTAATTAAGCTGTAAACGCTTCCTGGCAACAAGTAAACTCTATTCTCATATTAGCGAACATAATATATTAAACATAATATCCGTGCCAGACAAGAATTAATTGCGTTTTATATAATATGTATATGGGAAATTATACTGTTATAAAAAAAGTCAATTTAAAACAAAATATATTTTTACATATACAATTAATAATATGTAAATATAGAACAATATTTGTAACTTATAAAGTATATATTGATTAATTTTACTTAAAAAATATATTTTAAATATTTACAAAAACTTAAAATATCAAATATTAAAAATTAAAAATTGAATAATATAATATAAAAGAATATATAGATAACAAATAAATGTATATATATATATATATATATATATATTTTATTATACTGAAATAAATCTTTAAAGTCAATTTAAAACAAAATATATTTTTGCATATACAATTAATAATATGTAAATATAGAACAATACTTGTAACTTATAAAGTATATATTGATTAATTTTACTTAAAAAATATATTTTAAATATATACAATCGTAACGTAAAATATCAAATATTAAAAAGTTAAAATTGAATAATATAATATAAAAGAATATATAGATAACAAATAAATGTATATATATATATTTTATTATACTGAAATAAATCTCCATATTAGTTATTATGATGTACAACATTTAATATAAAGTATTCCAAGAATAAATCCCAATATTTTTTTGTATCGTTAGTTATGAATTCAAAGTTTTTTTTTAAATGTCAATCATGATTTTATCATTAATTTTATTTGGTTTAATTTTAGGAGATTTAACTTTATCTTGAGGTTTGTTAGAACATTGTAAATTTAAAACAATTTGAAAATGGTCGGATATTCTAAAATAATTATTCCTGGAAATCTATTCATATTATGATTACAATTTGTAAATATGTTATCAATGATAGATGAATAATTATTGTTAATGTTGATTCTAGTTGGACGATTAATTAGATAGATACAACCTAACGAATTCATTGTATAAAAAAAGGTATAAGCCAATTTGCTTGTATGTATATGCACAAAATAATACTAAAGTCTCCACAAATAATCAACAAATTGTTGTTATCATTAATAACAATCTGCTAAAATTATTTATTAAAAAATCAATAAATGTAGAGTGAGCTATATTTTCTAAAGTAGGAGGAAAATATATAATACTGAAAATAATATTTTTAGATTTTTCAATAATAATGTCAATTGATATGTTGTCATAATAGTTATTTCAAATGGTAGATAATATATTTAACTTATAATTTTCACGTATATAGATTAAATACCACCTCCACTTTTATATTTATGACTTGAAAAAATATGATTGTAACCAGGAATAAAAATGAAAAAAATATTATCACTCAACCAATTTCAGTAATTGAAACAATATCGAAATAATCATTAGACGTATTCAAAACATAATTAATTTATCAAAAATAATTTTTACTACTAATATTGATGTCAATAATATTTAAAGACATTTTTAAATAAAAACACATTATTTTTTATTATAATTCAAGTTCCATTCATTAGAAATATAACAATTAGTTCATTGTGAAAATTAAAATCACAATTTGAGAACTTATTATTATTAAAACTATAATTATTAGAACTAGAATTGTAAATTGAGCAACATTAAATTTAGGATAGATTTCATTCGAGTCCTAGAGTTTAAATATTAAAAAGTTAAAATTGAATAATATAATATAAAAGAATATATAGATAACAAATAAATGTATATATATATATATATTTTATTATACTGAAATAAATCTCCATATTAGTTATTATGATGTATATAATATATATGTAAGTGTTATACATTATACATTGTATTACACATATATGTTGTGATATAAATTTATCATGTAATCTGTTTTATTATCAATATTTACAGATGAATTATATCATCTATTTGATTGACAACTATAAATATTAATATTTGTGTATTATTTTATTTTGAAATTTCATTAATATATTTGTATTATAACATTTATCATTTTGTTTATTGTTACCGTGTTTTCTAAATTTTCTATGTTCACTTTATATTTATAACTATTTTTATTTAAAATAATTTACAGTTTCCAAACGAATTTCAAGTATAGCCCAAAGTATAACACATAAACCACGTTAATATGTATATTTTATTATATACAAATATATTTTATTATTATTATATAAATAATATATATATATATATATATATATATATATATATATATATATATATATATATATATATTTATATTACTAGTAACTTATAAATATCAATAACGACAAATAAATGAAATAATATATATGAAAATGTAAATATTCGAGTGTAATATATATATATATATATATATATATATATATATATATATATATATATATATATATATATATATATATATATATCAGGTTTCCATTATTTTTGGTAAAAACCTGTTTTTAAAATGGCAAAAAACGGTAAAAAAAACTTATCTCTACCATGTTAATTTACGGTAATTACCGGTAAAAACTGGCAAAAAACATAGTACTCATAAAATATAATACATTTAAATAAAATTATATATTGAAATTTAAAGTAATATTGATTCATTTATATATATATATATATATATACATTTTATGGCTAATTAATCTAGCAGCTTTATTTGAAAATGTGTCCAAACATTTTATCACTCTGCTTTAATTATGCCATTTATAGAATATTTATTTTAAAATCCAACTGGATTTTGAGGTATGCCACCATTATATTGTAAAATTAACAAATTAATGTATTTGGATACATTTTATAAATGAAATAAAATCATACTGTGATATATATTCATAAAATTACACAATGAAAATATTACTAAATAGTTATAAAGTAGTGTAACACATATTTGTTTAACTATATTTAATTTAATATATATATATAAATAAATATTCTATTCAGTATTTATATATATATATATATATATATAATTAACAATATCTATAGATATATTTAATATATTGAATTAAATATCATGGTTTAAAATCAAATAATGAATAGATTCAAATAATTTCTCAATGAAATTATTATTAGTTCTATTGTTTTATATATATATTTTTTTACAATATTAAGCTCCAGTCAAACCGAAAAAGTGTGCCGATTTTCACCGATATCGTACGAATTTTCTCTCTCTCTGTGCGACACCCCTACTGATATATCACCAATATATCACCGATCGTTACAATATCGCTATTCATTATTTGGAGATATCTCTAAATATTTAACGTTTTCAAATTATTCAACATTTTGTTACTGTGCTTATAGGTGAAAAATCGGCCGCTCTTTTTTGGTGTGAATGGGGCTTTACCTTTTACTAATACAAAAATAAATATATTATTATATTGAATATTTTATATATATATATATATATATTGACTTATTTACTCATGTATTTAAATTTCAATATCATATTATTTATTTAAAAAAATGTTCTTTACATAGAGTCCAAATTAATAAAGGTTGTTTTTAAAAAAATATAAAAATTCTGATAATATTGATTTTAATATAGTATTGTTTAACTTTATAATTGTATATTATCTATTACATATAAAATCTATAAATAATATATAATTGTAAATTATATAGACAATAGTAGGTTTAATATAATATAGATAATATTATATTTATTTATAAGACACCAATAGGTTTTTACCATGGTAAAATCCTGTTTTTATCGGACAGGTTATTGACGGTTATTTCCGCAGTTATTACCATAGACGGTAATAACCTATGGAACACTGATATAGTATACCTCTGAAGTATATGGACTAGTAGGCGATAGGATATATAGTATGTTGGCTATATTATTATATAACATTGTAATGTCAATATACAAATATATCAGTTGTTACGTGCTATTTTATAAATTTACATAGTAATTATAAATACATATAATATTACATATATAATATATATATATATATATATATATATATATATATATACACTTGTTTGTATTTGATATATAGTATATAGAAGGTATTGTTATATAGAGTTATATTGATATAAATTGAATGAGTAAATCTATATATATATACTAGCCATTTTAGCCCGGTGTATGTCGGGATAGTTGAGAATTATGAGTTATTATTAGAAAATATCATGATCTAGTTGTAGTTTAGAAATAAGAAATATATTATTTATTTGATTTAAATTAATTATGTTATAAAAAACAAATGTTGATGGTGTATTTTAGAAATAAGAAATATATTATTTATTTGATTTAAATTAATGATGTTATAAAAAACAAATATTGAGAAATTAATATAATATACATAATAAATGGGAGTTAGCCCTACAGAGTTAGCCCTATCTGAATTATCCCTATCTGAGTTAGCCCAATCTAAATTAGCCCTATAGGAGTTAGTTCTATCTGAATTAGCCCTATCGGAGTTTTTGTGTATTTTGTGTATTTTATATTTTTTTTTTACATAATAGTGAACGTCTAACGTTATTTTTGTGTCTAAATAAACATTCATTCATTTATTAATTAATGCATTCATTCATTCATTCATAAAGTAACTATACACAAATTTAAAAATATAAATTAAAATTAGATAATTCAAAGAATTATTATATTAAAAAAATAAATAAAGATTTTAAAATAATAGAAGTAAATAAAAATGAATAATAAGATAAATTATTATAATACTAGTGTTGTATCACTTAACAATAACATGAATAATATGAATATACACACATATAATAATATCTATTATCCTAAACTATCTATAATGAATTTTAATATACGCAGTTTTAATCACAATGTTGAATTACTGATAGTCTTTATTGACCAATTAAATACTATAGTCTTTATAGATCTAACAGAAACATGGCTAGGGAAAGATTATTATCCTAATTCATATTTTAATAATTATGTATGTTTTTTAAAAAACATAATACAAAAAAATAAAAAAGAGGTGGTGGGGTACTTTTATTCATAAAAAATAGCATAATTAGTAATAAACTAGATAAATATACTATATACATTTCAGATGCTATAAATATATTGACTGTATATATTACATTTAATAATCTAGTCAACTACAGAAGTCCTGATTCTAGTTTAGATGAATATAATAACTTTATTTATACTTTATTTTATAACATTATAAGAAATACATTATAATATGTAGAGATTTTAATAATGATATCTCTAAACTTAATAGTGATTTAGAAATAAATATGATGCCAATGGGAATGTATTCATTAATTAATTGCCCTACTAGAATAACCTCTAAGAGTAATTCTATTTTAGATAACTTCTATACAAATTTTATTACTGACGGATTATCTTCTGGTATAATACATTACGAATTCACAGACTACTTACCTATATGTTTTAATATAAAACTAGAAAAACATATAAAATTAATAATGTACAACTTATTTACAAAAGAACGTTAAGTAGATAAAACATTAAGAAATTGATAAATGACTTATCGTCTATAGACAGGAATGATTTAACATATAATTGAGATATTGTTGAATTATATTATGATACTTTTATGAGTACGTTCCTAAATAGTTATAATCGTTGCATACAATTGAAAAGTATACAAATAAAAAACAACAAAATAAAAATTCTCATAATGAATAAAATAAAAAATACAATAAATAAAAAATTTCTAAACAACTTTTAAATAAATTAACCCATAATAAATTTTGTTTAGATAAAATCAACAATTTTGTTAATACAAATAATAATTCTATAGATTTTACTAATGTTGGGAATGAATTTAATATTCACTTTGCCAGTAAACATATTAATAATAGTTTTGATAACTTGTATATTGAAAAAATTTAATAAATAGTAATATAAATTCAATATATATTAATGTTACATCATAACTAGAAATCATTAATATCATTGATAAAATATACTCTAAATACTCAAAAGATCACGATGGCATTGATTTTAAATTAATAAAATTGGTCATATACTCTATATTAAAACCATTACTCCATATATTTAATTTAATATTAAATAAATCCATATATCCATCAAATATGACCAAATCAGTCATAATACCTCTTCACCAGAATAAAAATAAAAATAATATAGAATTATTGAAAAATAATTAAAAAGAGAATAAATAATGTTATGGAAAAACATAACATCATATCTTCCAATCAATATGGTTTCAAAAAAAATCAAACACATTACTTTCTATATACTCATAAACAACTTAATCCATTGATAAGCATGATAAAATAGCTGAGGTATTTGTTGACATTAAAAAGACTTTTGATATAATTGACCATAAAATACTATTCATTAAATTATATAAATACGGAATAAGAGGGCACACCCTTAATTTAATTAAATCTTATTTATATAACAGAACACATCTTTTAGATAATGATAAAGTATCACTTCTAATTACTCTATATTATGTGGGGTTACCTCAAGGATCTATATTAAGTCGCTAGGTATTCACCTACTATTCATTTTATATATTAATGACATATCAAATGTATTGATGTATAACTCTATTGATACAACATTGATAGTATATGCTGATGACACTTCTATTACTATAAATAATGCAAATAATAGTAAAATAAATGATAACTTACAAATATTGTCAAATTGGTTCATTAACAATAAATTACAACTAAATATTAGCAAAACAAAAGTAATGTACTTCTACAGCAATACAAGTATTACCAACACAAATGATATACTAACTCTAAATAACCAAACCATTCACTGTGTAAATCAATATAAATTCCTAGGGCTTTAACAATTGATAATAAATTAAATTATAAAAAACATATCATTGAGTTACAAATAAAATTAGCTAAATTATTGTATTTATTTAAAACAAATTCATTTATAATTGATACTAAAACCCTATTACTATTATATAATGCAATAATAGTCCCAAACTATATGTATTGTCTGATAATACGGAGAATTAATTATAAAAGTAATATAAATAAATTATTTATACTACAACAACAAATAATTAGATTAATTAATAAAACACCTAATCGAATGTACAATACTTATACATTTCATAATACTGATTTGTTATTTAATCATTTTTAATTTTAAATATATATGATATAATTAATTACATATATCTTACTTTTATGCATTATGTATTTAATAAAAATTACAAATCGACATAACAAATAAATTTGAATATAAAATAAATAATTACAATATAAGAAATAAATTCAATTATAGAATACCTAAATATAAAACAAATAATAAACTTCACACAATAAATATATATGGTATTAAACTTTGGAATGGATTAAATAATACATGTATAAACTTAAAATAAATGCATTAAAAAAATATATAAAACTTGAATATAAATATTAATTTCATTATTAACACTCGTTATTATAGTTTCTCGTTATATATAGTATATATATTTACTAATTTTGTTGTATATATAATTTTAAATTAATGTATCTATTTTTGTTATTAACATTTTACTATTCGTAATTTGTTGTTGTCATATTATTGTGTTATTATATTATTGGAGGGTACCCTCGTTGTGAGTATAGATTACAAGATAATTTCAAGATAATCTACTTTGAGCATAAATTGTATATACTGCATTATATTTCATTTCTACTCAATAAACCATATTCAATTCAATATATATATATATATATATATATATATATATATATATATTTATATATATATATATATATATTTATATAATATTATATAACATAAATTAAATATAAATTAACAATTATAAATATATGATTTAAAGATTAATATATATATATATAGATTATTCAAAAATTGTAAATATAAATTTAAATTAGAATATAATATATATATATATATTTACTAGATGTATACATATGATAGGTATGATATGTATACTATTAATATCATCTATACGATTACTTATAACTACTATTTACAGATACGTATGAAGACACACTGTCAGATAAACCTAATGTATGGAAAGGTATTTTGTTTATATCATTCCTTTCTTCTATTGTAGTGATATATGTCTTTTTACTATTTATATATATTCAAAGTTATGAAAAGGAAGATTATTTAAATATAAGCATAGGTAAACTAATTCAAAAAGAAAATACTGCAACACTTATATGATAACCAACATTGAAGTGAATAAAATAAATAATAAAATATATACAAATATTGTTACTTTATACTTTTAAATGATATCTAGTATTATTACCACTTATATATTTTATTATTATTAATTTTAATTCATACATAAATAAACTTCTATAGTATTAATTATGATTATACTTATAATTAATAAAATACATATTGGTCATAATACATATATATAAAATACAAAATTATATCATGCATTACATAATTATGTAGAACATATGTTATTATAATAATGAATTAGAATAATGTGTAATTCGAAAGAATAATAAATAGTATTTTCGCAATTTAATAATTCAATTATCCACATTATTATTAATAATGGTAGTTTGTTACATTCCGATGTTTATAAATTATTAGTTTACGAATTCATTAATATACACTATTTTGATATTAATCATATACACTTTATTTTATATCCATATATATAATAATACCTACTAAAAATATATATATGCACTTGCAAATTCTGAATAATGTCATTTATATAGATTGCGAATAATAAATAACATTATTCATTATATAGTAACTCAATATATATATATACTATATTTTATAGAATAATATATATATATATATATATAAATATATATTATAATCAAATAAATCATCTTATATCAAAGGTCCAAGATGACCTAACAATATATAACAACCTATAGGTTATATATATATATAGATATATTTTATTATATTTTATTTCATTATTGTATATGTTGATATGTCTAGTACACACACACACATATATATATATACGTAATATTACTAATACAACTGTATTATAAAAACTATTATAATAATTATACATTAATGTAAACAATATTTAAATTATATAATATTGTAAATGCCTATAACATATGTAACGGTCAAAATATTATGTACCATATCACCACGCTGGTGTAAAGACCCGGTCTTATTGAACACATCCAGTTTTTGAGTAATTTTGTAACCCAGCAGTTTCCTTACACGCACTTTCAAATTGAGTATATCTTTTGCTAGCAGATAGCGAATCTGTAGAGCTTCGAATTTAGTTTTCACTTTAGAAATAAAGGTGTCTCGGGTTTCTGTATATGTCTTTAATCTTGCCCAATCATAATGTTTTATTTTACTAGATGTCTTGTTATTGTTGTATTGTTATTTATAGTCTTTGAATATGACCTGCGACCCTTGACACATTTCACATTAACTTCCTCTTGTAAATAAATATATACCTAGTTAGACGTGTTTAATTAATATATCAAATCTTCGTAGCATAAACTCGTAACTTAGCCATTCTTTGCATCCAGATCGATTCCATTATAGTTAGAACAACAAACTATTATAACATGGTGACAGCGGTAAAATAACGAACGCCAGAAACAGACATGTAAAGCCTTTAAAAAAAAAAAGCACGTGTACGAAAAAAAAAATTTAAAACAAATTTAAAAAAATAATAATTATGGACGGAATAAGGACCCCGAGCATGGTATGGTCAGGAGACCTACCCCACGAATTAATGGCATTTAAACAATATGTTACATTAATATCCAAGGGCCCGTTATCAAAATTGAAAAGCGAAGAGAGGATGACGTACGTCCTCATATGGATCGGTGAAGAAGGGCTGAGAATATACAACACGTGGAACAATGAAACCAAAACTCTAATCACATTTTGGGACCACCTAAGCGAGGTCGTAGAGCCAAGATCTAACTACAGACTTGCCAGACTATAACTAGAAAAGATGAAACAAGCCAAAGACGAACTAGTAGACGAATACATGACTAAATGCATGCTCCAAGCGAAGAAATGCAAATTCCGTGATGAAACCGAGATAAATACGCGACTAATTGAGCAAATAATCAGGGGAGGAGCCCACGACAAGGTGCGGGAAGAACTGTTATGCAAAGATGACACCTTAACACTAGACAAGGCCATGCAGATCGCAAGAACGTATGAGGCACTTCAACAAGAACTCAAGGAGTTCAAAGCCGGCTCCAACACCCATATCGATCATGTTAGTAACAGACTTAGTGATAATAAACCTAAGACCGCATATCGGAAGACTAATAATCGCCACGATAAATCAAATAATGATAAGATTATTAATTATTATGTTATTTGTAAATATTGCGGCCTGAAACACACGGGTACCCAGTGCCCCGCCGCACAGTCCGAGTGTCGATTTTGTCACAAAATTGGTCACTGGGCTGCAGTGTGTCGCCAAAAATCTAAACCACTTTCTGCCCAATACCATAACAACACAGGTCACGCCCGAAAACACGATCGCGGACATGACCACACATACGACCGCGGACACGACCGCTCATACGACCACAAGTTCGATGAACTAAAGTACAACGATATACGAACCGACTCCAACAATGATCTGACCGCCGATCTCCACTTCATGTTGAGAGGCCAACTCGCCACCATGACGGTGAAGGTAGATATGGGAGGGGAAGGAAACATACTTCCATTACGCACGTACCTCCGTATGTACCCCCGAACAATGTACTGGCCCACGACCAACCCCTGGCCACTTAAAACGTAGTCTAACCACGTTAACCGTCTACAATGGAGAATCTATGAAGCACTACGGAACTATCGACTTAGACATCATGCTAAAGGATTACACGACGCGAGCTACATTCTTCGTAGCAGAGACCCCTGGCCCTATAATATTGGGACTACCATCGACAAAACAGATGAAGATCATCACGATAAACCAAATAAAGACGCAGAACATCAACACAATAAACGACCTCACAAGCATGTACCCAGACAGGTTCGAAGGCATCGGAAACTTCGAAGGTACATACCATATTGTAACCGATCCGACGATACCACCCCTGGTACATGCCCCTAGAAGACCGCCGATATCAATGATACGAGAAATCAAAGAAGAACTTGACCAAATGGAGCGAACGGGAGTAATCGAGAAGGTCACGGAGACTACCGACTGGGTTTCAAGTCTAGTCTATGCACGAAAGCAGTCCGGAAAACTCAGAATCTGCCTTGACCCACGAGACCTAAACAAGGCCATAAAAATACCCCACTACCCGACGAAGACTATAGAAGATATATCTTACAAACTTAGAGGCGCAAAGATATTTAGCAAACTTGACGCACGACAAGGATATTGGGCAATTAACATCGACAACGAATCTAACTTAAAATCAACATTCAACAGCCCGCACGGAAGGTACAGATTCAACAAACTACCATTCGGCTTGTGTCTAAGCAAGGATGTCTTCCAGCTGAAGATGGATATGATTATTGAGAACTGCCCCGGAACGCTCGGCATAGCAGACAACATTGCTGTTTTCGGGAAAACCGAAGAAGAACACGACTCAAACCTTTATATTCTTAGAAAGACTTATATTCAACAAAGAAAAATGCAAGATTAAGCAAAAATATATACACTTCTTCGGTCTCATCTTCAACGAAGAAGGAGCGCAGCCAGATCCAGAAAGGATAAAAGCGATTCAAGACATCAAACCCCCAACGAACAAGACCCAGTTTCAAGAATTTTTGGGCATAGCTACGTACATGAGTCCTTTTGTACCAAACCTATCGACACACACAGCATTGGTCGAGCACAGGTCGAGCTTCAGTACCCTAGCTCAAGCAGAATGCGCGCGCATCGGCCTGGACCAATTGCCTAGAGAGAGGTTTGCTCCAAAGAAAGCGCCACCCTGGAACTGGGACAGAGACCCAACATGGACGGTAGATACGCGACTAAATGGCGGCAGCGATAAGTCCTGTGACCAGAGAACCCTGCTCACGGACACAGTGGACACCATCGCGGCAGCCGGAGAAGTGGAGATAACCATATATACGGACGGATCGGCGGAAAGAGGATATCAAAACGGAGGCAGCGCAGCAGTAGTAACATCAGGTCCAGCCACTGACCCAGTCAAAATCACCTCCATCACACGCAAGGGAAGACGTCTCACGTCGTCATATGAGACGGAAGTGACAGCGATGCTACTGGCAGTTGACTGGATCAATAACCGCGAGACCAAGGCCCCTTCATTATCTGCACCGACAGCCAGTCAACCCTGACATCACTACAGTCGCCTGGATTGAGCGATGGTTCAGACCTAGCAGAGACCCGCCGAATCCTGAACTCGCTGAATACATGTGTTTCGCTACAATGGGTCCCCGGCCATATAGAGCTCATCGGAAACGATTGGGCGGACGTCGAAGCCGGAGCAGTGGCAGCTTCAGACGAAGAGCTAGCGGCAACGGATGGTGGTATAACCTTCCAGACAGCCAAAGCCTTCACGAAGAGAGAAACGATGGACCCGGCCATAAGCCACGAGAGAACCAAAGCGGTCTTTAACGGCAAGCGAGCCCCAGTCTCCCTCTCTAGAAAGGATTCGGTCCTACTAGCTCAGCTCCGCAGTGGCCACTGCCACAAGCTGGCAGCATACCGAAACATTGTCGATGCTGACTCCTCCGCGACCTGTCCATACTGCCAAGGAGCCCCAGATACGCTCGAGCACTGGCTCCAAGAGTGCCCGGCCACAGCTCGAAGACGAATCCGTGAGTTTGGGGGAGCGGCGCCCCTACTGTCAGCCCTGATTGAACAACCAGAGGCTGTAATAGCGTTTGCGCATAGACTCCCGTCCATGTGAACGCTACGCCGCGAACAACAACAACAACAACAACAACAACAAAACACACAGCACCACTACGAGAACTGATCAAGAAATATACCGACTTCACCTGGACACCCTCTCATGAAAATAAATTCAACGATATCAAAGATCTAATCTGTAGAGATAGCAAGCTAACGTACTTCGACCCCGCTAAAGACATTGTAATTCAAGTAGACGCCTCGGGAAGGGGTCTTGGAGCTGTATTGATGCAGTCCGGAAAACCAGTAGCATATGCATCAAAATCACTTAATGAATGCGAGCAGAGATACGTAAATATCGAACGAGAAATGCTCGTTGTTGTATTCGGCTGTACTCGTTTCCACACGTATATATATGGGAAACAATGCACAGTACAATCTGATCATAAACTACTCTCCATGATTATCCTGAAGAATATAGCAAAAGCCCCCACAAGACTACAAAGAATGCTCCTAAGTCTACAATCATACGACATCAACATAGAATACGTCCCCGGAAAAAACCTACCCCTACCAGATATGCTCTCCAGACAGCCGCTTCCAGAAAACAATGAGATACTGTTCGATAAACAGATATCCTATACCCGCTTCAGCGAGCCTAGATTGGCCCTAATTAAGAATGAAACCAAAGACGAGAAACATACGTCTCCAAACTCATACCTGGTAGATTCCGAACAACACTCAACAGTCCGGCGAAACCTGACAGACATCCGCAGAGACAACGTCGCCACTCGAGAATCACCCAGCATCACCCCGTCGCATACGAGCGACCATCACGTCATAGGCGCCCACCCAATCGCCTTGACCTATGACATGCGCAATAGTACATCACCCAAACTGAGGTTGATTATTATTATACTTACATCGGTGTCACTATGACAACCTAGCATGTACCCTCCATGTCAACAGACCTGACTTTGACTAACAAAGTGGGATGTTGTATTGTTATTTATAGTCATTGAATATGACCTGCGACCCTTGACACATTTCACATTAACTTCCTCTTGTAAATAAATATATACCTAGTTAGACGTGTTTAATTAATATTAATTAATATATATATATATATCAAATCCTCATAGCATAAACTCGTAACTTAGCCATTCTTTGAATCCAGATCGATTCCATTATAGTTAGAACAACAAACTATTATAACAGTTATTAGCTCTAAGACTAAGTCTTATATTTACTGATATAATACGATGATCAGATGCAACACTGGTAAATGAGTTATAAGCTCTACAGTTGTTAGCATGTATGAAATAATATATATCTATATACTATATATATATATATATATATATATATATATATATATATATATATATTGGATATAATTATAATGTATTTGTATCTACTAAGAAAATTCTTTATTTGTAATTATATAAACTATGATTTTTTTTAAAGTAATTGTAGTAGTATCAATTATAAGAAAAAAGTGTGTAATTATAATTATATCCATTATATATTTTTTGAGTATCGTGCCCAGCTCTGCATATATATATATATATATATATATATATATGTATACATATATAATATAGATATACTGTTAATTTCATTATATGTATTATAAATTAATATCTATACAATTTTACATAACATTTTTTCAAATTTGTTTGCACAATGTTATCATAACTTTATTTATTATAAGAAATTAAAAAAACTAAGATATAACTTACATTATAGAATTTGATAACCTGTCCAATGATATCCAATTTTATTATATTATCATCAATATACAAAATTGCATTATTATACCAATATAATATTATCATCAGTTGCATCAATATCACAAGTATATTAATATAAAATAATATACAAGGTATATATGTATCATCACATGTGGATACATGAATTTTAGACATTACTTTAGGATTGAAAAGAAAAACTGTATTTGTATTTCATAAATTCATATTAAAAGAATATATTAAATGTAAATAAATTAAATTTCGTATAGGAAATGTCACAATATTATGAAAAATGGCGAGATTAAATATTTTATTTGAATTGGTTGGCGCACACCACACATTGTCAGAAAATAATTGTTTTGATCATTTATTGTATCACCTAGAGTATACTATTTTATAACTACATTATCACCTAACTATAGATTAGTATACATATTATAGGAATATGCCATTCACCACAGATGACTAGATAATGTGAAGATCCCTTAATGAATTAATATACGTACATGAATAAGCTTAAATTGAAATATACGAAATATAACTATTATAATTACACACACTGACTGGGTATAGAGCATATTCTATACATGAACAGAATTTGAATAGCTATTGATCTATTTCTAATAATCGATCTAATATTAGATAGTATTGTCGTGTACTAATTATACTATATTATCATAAAAAGATAATACATATGAAATCATACATAAACAACGATAATCTAAGATATTATCAAATATGAAATAATTACGAGCTCACTGGTCTGCAGTACTTAATCATCAGTACAAATACACTATTGCATACCACTTCGCACGTTATGGTTATTATTCTTTACATCCGGTCTACTAAACAAGATATTTGACAATAGCATATGTAACAGTTTATTTAAGGAAGACAGGGTACCGTGCACCTCGCCCATAACATAATAGTACATGTAAACACATGCTATATTAATACAATGGCAATTAATGCTAGACCTAATGAATAAGGCAAGAGAACACGGATGATTATTCAATAAAGATATAAAGTATATTAGCGCTAGATGAAATGAACTTTTATAGTGACGCTATATGTAAGTCAATATGTAAACATGTTTTAACTCCGTAGCAATATAAGATAACCGTAATATTATGTGATCTAATTAATAAATAAATAGATTAATAAAACTTTGTAAATAACATAAATAATAAAATAATTAATAATACAATTTTAAATTATTTATAAACATGTATACATTAAAACAGTATTTGTTAAATGCATATAATATAAATATGGAAGTTATATATATGATCCGTATATTGACAATATTACTGTTAACAATGTGCACAACGAATGCTTCCATTAAGGTATGTATACTATAACGTATTATATACATATTACATATTCCTTAATTATTGTATATATTATTAATTATATTATTACATTTATATTTATAATAATATTTTCATAATTTTATGATATATTTAATATATAAATATATATATATATATATATATATATATATATATTATAATAATAATATAATACAATCAAATTTGAGAAATTGCCTGGGTGAAGGAAGAAGCATAGCTTACCGGTATTTCACCCATTTAAGATTACGAGGATAAAAAATCATATAGAATATAATTAAAAATAAGAAATAGTATAGTAAAAAACAATAAATAGAGTATGAAATGCGATTAATAATATCATCAACTCATAAAGCATTTCCATACATAGTATATAAACTTACCGAATGTGGGTTCATCAAGTCCAAAACCTTAGCAAATAGTATATACACTATTAATATTTGGAGCAAGCAAATGTATCCGTACTACATGATATGAATATGATACACATCATTATTCTATTACCTCTTATATGTAAATATATAAATGTAATAAAAGAACAAAATACCATGGTATTTATGTTAACGTAATCATAAAACTGTAATGATTTAGGAATAATATAAAAAGTTGAATAATTAGAATCATTATTTATAATTTTCAAAAATCTTTTTTATAATATACATATTTTATTTAAGGGGTGTCCCATTGTAGCGACATTTTGTTATTGTACATATATATTTACAATATAACTATCATTTTATTGAGCCACTTATTGTATCATGTTCACATTATGTAAATGCATCTTTGCAAATAATACATTTTCAAGATATACTATATTACATATATATTTTTATACATATACAATTTTTTTTTAATGAATCTAGAATTACTAGAATTATCTTTTTATAATATTTTTATTTAAAATTATTCATATCAATATATTCTATAAATAATACTACAAAATATTTAACAATCTACACATTTTTTTCTGTAGCGACTCTAATACACACATATCTAGCGTAAACCTCGATAATTGAGTAATTGGCGTTTAAAGTGTTATGCCATATACTATATTTATAATAATTGTAGATACAAACATGTTTTTATGTGATTTATATATATTTTTTGTATACTTTTTTTCACAGACACTAGATGTTTTATTTGTGATTAATAGTTGTTTTATGGAATACCATTTATTTTATGTTTTATGAAAATTTATGATTTTCTAGATAGAGATTAAATTAAAAAAAAAATATTATCCCAAATATGACAGAAGTAAGTAAGATGAGAATAATAAAATGAAATATATACCAATACTATATATTTCATATTCAATTTAAGTTTCACGTTCTTTTAAATAACAATAACTCTATATAATTTGTAGATACATAGTTAATTTATGATTTCCAATCTAATTCGTATAAATTGTTATTCCTAAAAATGTTAAATGTGATACTTGTTTGATTTTAATATCATTAATTGACATTCAATTTAATATTATTATTTTTATTTCGAATATTAGGTAGTAACAAATAGTAACAAACAAGATTTATTAATATTAAGTGATACTTTAGTAATACTTAACAATTGAAAGAGTTTATTTAAATTACGTTGTATATTAGTTTTTAGATCAGACCTAATTAATCAGGAAAAATTATCAGGAAAAATCAAATTAGTATCATATATGACGTGCGTATACGCAAATAATACAGGCTTAAATGAATTAGATATGTTTGGGAGATCATTGATTCCATAAAACCGAACATTGTGGTACACCACATACAATATTATTAATATTTGAAGTAGTATTCATAAAATACATGCGGTTGCCTATCCTTTAAATAGCTTTATAATAATTTTAAAGCTATTCCTCTTATACCATATATATACTAAGTTATTTAATTATAATATCATGATCTAAAGTATCGAAAGCCTTACCAAGGTCAATGGATACAATAGCGCAATTACTTAAATGTTCCAAATTTAAATTAACTGTTTCAATAACATCGGAAAGTACATCAGAAGTTAATATATTTTTTCGAAACCCATATTGCGAATCACTGATTATATTAAACTTGTTAACAATTTAAAAATTCTAACTTTTATTAATGTTTTCAATAATTTTCATAATTGAGGTAATACTGAAATGTGTCTATAATGTTCTGGGTCAGATCTATCACCATCTTTAAATAATGGAATTACTTTAGCTTTTTTTAAAGCGATTGAAAATATTCCCTCAGATATTAAATAATATATAATATATATAAAATATATGAAATAATATTGGGGTAATTTCAACCCTGATTTCTTTGATTACCGACATATTTAAATTATAGGTATCATTACTGTATTTAACTTTGGTTTCATCTATGATTCTTAATATTTCAAAAATTGAAATAGGTGAGAGGAATAATGAATTTGTATTAATTGGAGGCATCGTATGGTATATTTTATGATCAGATGTAACTTTTATATTTACTGATAATTGTAAACCTATATTGCAAAATTAATCATTATAATCATTATGTTTAGGTGTGTTCAACTTATTTATTGAACGGATTGATTTCTACTAC
Organism: Osedax fenrisi; assembly: GCA_964019155.1. Classification (NCBI taxonomy): domain Eukaryota; kingdom Metazoa; phylum Annelida; class Polychaeta; order Sabellida; family Siboglinidae; genus Osedax; species Osedax fenrisi. Next base: position 2,936,423 of record OZ025240.1, on the reverse strand, counting down.
TTTTGTTTGATTAATTGCATTATTTATAATAGATCAAGTATTTCTTATTTATAACATTTCGACTAACGATTAATTTATTGGAGTTATATAAATATTCTGAGCGACGTATTAAAGAACCTAGTATATTCTATGTTTATAATAATTTAAGTTTACAACATTTGTTTTACTTTTTTTTAAATTGTTAAATTTAAATCGATAAATAAATATAATTCTAATTCCTATGTTTTCTTATATTAATTCGGAAACTAGATATAGGTTTTACATTCATTTTTCTAATATATGTATATGTACCTTTATTATTTAATTTAGTTGTTGCATAATTGAAGTCATAAATAATACAGATTCCCAAGAAACCAAAAGTGGAATTCGCATAACCATTAATGGTTACGATTCCTATTAGACTCGTAACCCTTGTTTATATATTGTCACAGATCCTATTAGAAGTCTAATAGGCGGTGTAACCATTTGTTACAATCACTATTAGACTCGTAACCTTATTTATATATTGTTACAGATCCTATTAGAAGTCTGATAGGCGATGTAACATGTGGTTACAAACCATATTAGACTCGTAACCCTTATTTATATATGGTTACAAATCATATTATAAGTCTATATTATATATATATATATATAATATTATAAAATATAATTAGTTGTAACGAATTATATTGTTATCAGGTTACACGAGTTATTCTTGATAATCACATCAATATATTAACCCAGCAAACATTAACAGCTTCATAACATCCTCATAACAACATAACAGCCTTAAAAAGCATATTCTTAAATTACAGCTTCATACCTGCCTCATAATAGGATCTTACGAACAAAAATAGCATCATAATAGACTCATAACAACATTATGATAATGTCCTCATAAATTATATAAAAACAGACTCATAATAGTCTCATAACAGCATTATAGTAATATCCTCATAATAAACTACATACATTTTATAAAAACAGTCGGGTACGGCTAGTATACATATATTTTTAAACTATAAACTATAAATATATGCATATATATATACATAGATAGCATAAGATGTGTTTCACCATAGATTTATAGTTTACAATGTAAAATACAGATCTATGCATTTAAATAATTCTGTTTGTATACTGTATTCTGTAATATACAAAGATTATCAACACTATATTATTATATAATTTAAAATTTAAATTGTAATTTAAAGTTTTCCTATACCATTGAATTCAATTTCTAATACAATAAAGTGGCTAAATAAAATAGTAAGTAGACATAATATTATATTATATATTAATATATTGTATATATATACCGTTGTAACTATATATTAGTTTAGTATTTTAGTTATTTAAAATTAGTTAGTTAAATAAATTTATTTATAATTATTAAAAGTTTTAACATGAAACAGAACGTTTTAATAATTATTATGATAAAATATAGTGTATTATCATAATTAAATAACTCATAGAATATATATAAATATATATATATATAATATATACATTATATTTATAACTAAATTATTTAGTAAATACAATTAAAATAATGATTATTTTATGAAGGATATTAAATATCGTATTATTTAATAATAATTTATTATAAATTATAACATTTAATAATGTTATAATGTTACATTATAAAAATCGTATTATAAATTATAATACGATATTTAATATACTTCATAAAATAATAATTATTTTAATTGTATTTACTAAATAATTTATTAACTTTATTTTATCATAATTATTAAAACGTTCGGTTTAATGTTGAAACCCAAGGTTGAAACTTTTAACGGTGACTGGAGAAGCAGGCCGCCGATATACTTAAGATTTCAAGTTGGGCGGTCCCACTAATATACTATACGCTTGCTTTCACACCCTAAAATATTCCATACGAGTAACATACGTACGGCATACGTCATACGCTGCTTATGTGTATTATCATATTAACACAAATACAAAAATACATATTATATATATATATATATTATAATTATATGTATAATAATATAATCCATCGATATGTTATCCGTTATAGTAACTATACAATTAAATATTTGTTAATAAATTTGAATTTGAATTAAATTTTAATTTATACGATAATGGTTAGGGTATATATGATATATATATATATATATATATATATATATATATATATTATATAATAATAATAATAATAATAATAATAATAATAATAATAATAATAATAATAATAATAATAATAATAATAATAATAATAATAATAATAATAATAATAGTTTATTTATACACTAAATTATAGTAGAAATAATTCTCTAAAGTGTATCAATTAGTTAGTAAATTAGTATATGTTTCTGCTGTCTTTTGCGGAATATTGAAATAGACGGGCACTTTTTATGGCCAGAGATAGAATTATCCACATTGTAGCAACATACATCCTGAAGGACCTATTTGTGTTTTGTAGTCGATATCGACCTTGTTCAAGTTTACTGGGACATCATCTAGAATATCCAGATATTTTCTCTATAGCGTTATTAAATAGTAAGGTACTACAGAAATAATTACTTTTTTTTATTAAACATACAAATCTGGAAGATACCGCTAACAATTGTAATTTGTGTAAATAATAACTAGTCGAATGTCTATTAGAATATGGGATATTAAAAATAATTTGTATACATCTACGAATAAATCATTGAATGTTTTTTTTAATATATATTAGAGCTCCAATTAAGATATTATTCTCATAATCTAATTTAGATAGAACCACACTTTCAATAAGTTGAATATTTGATTTTAATTATAAATATTTACGAATATTAATATATCATAATATTAATATTACATTAAATGGAATATTAAAATATCTATAATATTTCATTACAATAAATATTATATAAACAAATATAAATAAACTATTACATTATTAATATATTAATATAGTTTATTGATAAAGAAATTAATATTACTAAAAATTGAGTCGATAAATGAAATTTTATGAACACAAATTGAACCTTATATACAATCCAATAATACAAAATTAATATCGATTATAACAACTATAATCTCATAACTGCCAATTTAATCTTTATTTTTATACTTTATATACATTTTTATCAAATATAAAAACAAACAAACATACATATGTATTTCCTACATAATTATACATTACTTATCAGGTATAACTTTCTAGGTAGTCCATGACATACTTCTTCCATCCTTCTCTATCATTCGTCGTCGTATTTATTGTGTCTATCGTTAGAATATCGGTATCATCCCGCAGTTGATATATGTACATCTTCTTTGGGAGTCCACGCGAATGTTAATCATTCGGTGGTTTCCTGAATGTCAGGTATCTTGCTACTTCATATTTGCTTCTCCATCAGTGACTGGAGAACCACAGTTTTGCATGCGTATAGATTTGTACATTTGTGGAATATCGTCATATAATTGCTCATTTCTTAGATAACTTCGTCGGGATTTATTTATTATAGTTCGGAGCATGCGTGTTTATGTTCCATACATCTTTTTCTCTAACAAGAGTATTAGTGTCCAGGTTACAGAACCGTAAACAAGCACGGATTCGACTGCATCTCTGCACAAAATGTATTTGAAGACGAGTAGTTTGATTTCCAGATTATATTCATGCTATTTAATGTTGCCCATGCTTTAGCGATCCTTATATTAACATCTATTTTATTTGATCTATTTGATCTATCACATTTCCACAGATAATTTTCATTTGCATGTTGTTATTCTGATTAGTATTGATATATTCAGTTTATTCAGTTTTAATGCAAAGTCCAATTTATTTTGCGGCTGATTCTGTTTTGGGTAATAATGTATTAGCATATTTCATAGTAGTACATGTTATGGCGATATCATCAGCATATTCTGTATCGGTAATTTGTTCATCTGGATATCGTTTGCTTTTCTCTATGTTAGAGTAAAACCTAGCTTTCGGTTATTATACAATTACGTCTTCAAATATAGTCGATAAAGATAATAAAGAGGATTGTAGAGCATCATAATTCCTCAAACTATTTCTTCTGGTATACCATACTTTAAAAGTATTTCTTTCATCTTTTTTCGATTTATCGTGTAAACAATTTTGAAAAGTCAATAAAGAGTAGAGTTAGTGGCAGGTTTTTAGATATTTCCTTCTAAAATTCGTCTAAGTAAGTATTTTCCCGTTTTAGAACTATTTGTTCGGAAGCCGTTTTGATATGTTCTTAGGATTGGATCAATTTCTGGTCTATAGACCAGTTCTAATTATAATCATGTTTAAAAACATCAGATTATATATCTTTGCGGCGATTGTTGTTAGAGTAATTTCTATGTAGTTTTTTTTTGTAATTCACAGGTATTTTTTAGGAAAAGGAAGTATATATACTTGTGTATATCCATTTGTTCAAATTACTATAGGTTCCTGGAAATAAACACAATTACAGGATTCTAACAACAATTCTTTGAAATCATCTAATTTCCATACCTCTGCTGGTATTTCTTCCAAACCTACTGCTTTTCCATATGATATATTATTTGTAGATTTCATAACTTCTTCTTTCGTGAAAAGGCTGATTTGGATATCAGGACTATTCAATATATGATCCGAATTTTTGCTATGAATTGTCGATTGGATATTCTTGCTAAGTAACTATTTGAAATGTTTATGTCAAAGTTTGATTCGTTAATTATCACTATTTGTTTTCTCGATTCGTTTTATTTGATTTCTTTCTTCCGGTGATTTCTTTTATTGTTTCCCAGTCTAGTGAAGATTTATTATTTGTGTCCGCCTTTTGGATTTCATATATCTTTTTAATAATGTAATTTTATTGTTCTGAATCATAATAATTAACTAAAGATTCCTGATAATAATAAATGTATTTATATTAATCTATGTAGGCTATGTTTCTTTCAGTTATGATGCTTTCAGTGTATCACGTTTTTTTATAGATGTTTGCGGTTTCCCAGGGTATTCGTTTCTTTAATTTGGGATTTAATGGTATTACTTTATTGGTTGCATCTTTGCATGCTTTTTCAAAATGTGTATATCTTGTACTTACGGATAAATAGTTTCTTCTTGTCTTCATCAGAATTTTGAAGGCTCAAATATATGTTTGTCACTGTAAATGCATTTCTAATTTCAGTATCCTATTTCAATTTGTTCCAGTCATATGGTCTGCATTTATAATTTTTATTTTTATTAGCCTTAAGATTCAAGATTATATCAGCAGTTAATATACGGTGATCATATACGCAATTCTATTAAAAGAGTTGTAAGCTCTGAAGATTTTTTTACACTATTCTTCCATTTTATACTTATTATTATGAAGTCAATATATGATTTAAAATCATTTGGAGAATTGTGCGTCCATAATTGACCATGTATTTTCTGGAAATTAGTGTTTAGACATATCATATTGTTTTCTTGAAGATAATATTTGAGTATTTGGCCATTTCGATTTGTTAAGATCAACTAATAAATTCATTGTTCCAAATATATCACGTACTTATGATAAATTATGTTACTATAATATATCTATTACTATACAAAAAACACTAACCCAATGTCACATATATCTTTTTTTTTAATCTGTAACTATTAATGTACTAATTATATTACTTATTTATTTATTTATTTTATATATATTTATTTTTTAAAATAATGATAAAATATTATTTGTACAAAATTATATATTGTAACATTTTATTATTATTATTTGATTTTGAATTTATTGTTGGTTATTATTCATATTATTATTATATTTCAATTATATAACTACTATTATTTCTTATCTAAATATTATTATCATTTTATGTATACTATTATTATTTGTCATTAAGTTTTAATATTATTATTAATTTATTCTAATTTTAATTTATTTTATTATTTATATATATATATATATATGAATGAATGAATGAATTCAGTTTATAGACAATGTCTAAGAAGAATCAGTGAAAGCGATGAGCTTTTTTAATTCGATATCTCCTAACAGTAGTGTAATGTCATATTTCATCATCTTCATTCGGATAAAATACAATAAAATTACATAAAAATAGATATTAAAATAAACAATAAACACAAATATAAAAGAATATATATATATATATATATTTATTTATTATTTTAGAAAGGATTAGGATTTCATTTGTTTTGTAATTTAATTGTAGCGCGAGGTAGTTTATTATATGCCGAGTAGTATATTGTTATGATTGTGAGGGTATCATCATAATTTGTGTTGTAATTAGGGTATAATTATCATATATATGTTATGTTTTACTTTTAAACTTGTTTTAATGCTAGTTGTATCTATAATTATAATTATATTTTTACTTATATATAATACTTATATATTCAATATGTATTAATATTATATCTATATTAATATATAACATTTTACAATTGATTTTGTGTGTAATATTTGTACATATTAGCACATATATATATATATATATATATATATATATATATATATTATTGTGTTTATTATGTATACATACATCACTTAATTATTATATATATATATATATATTTTTTATTACTCTTAACGACATATCATACATTATTTTAAAGATAATTAATAATATTATAATATTTTAACGTAATATAATTATAATAGCTAGTAAATAATAAACCCATTCCACCCTTAATAGAATCAATAAATGAATATATCAGTATATCAACATTCATGAATGTATCAACTATAATCAACAAAGGTATATATATATATATATATATATATATATATATATATATATATATATATATATATATGTTTCACATTAATATTCCTATAATAATATTATAATATTTTAACGTAATATAATAACTGGTAAATAATAAACCCATTCCACCCTTAATAGAATCAATAAATGAATCTATCAGTATATCAACATTCATAAATGTATCAACTATAATCAACACAGGTATATATATATTATTATTATTATTATTATCAGATTTAGGTACAAGTACCTGGGTAATTGTAGAAGCATTGCTGCTTGTCGAGACAATTACCCTTAATTTAACTTGTTGACAGATATCAAATAATTTAATTCCATTATATAAATATAATGGAATGTGAATATTGTGGAATATAAAATATATATAATAATAATAAGGTTGACTTCCTGTTTACACTAAGATAAATATAATATGATAAAATTGTGATATCTGTCAACTCGTTATTGATTAATTCATCATTTAATAATTAAATAAACTATAAAATAAAAGATAAAAATAAATAAAATTAGTGTAGGTATAAAAAAATAAAAATACAAATACATCATTAAAATAATTTAAATTTCGGTACTAAATAATAATACGAATATAATAAATAAACAGATGAGGAAACTATACTGAACAACAACAAACTAAGATTTATATAAAAAAATATATAAATAAAAATTATATAGAAGTCAAAAGTGATAAAAAGTAATTTTCAATAAATGTCATTAGAATATAAATGAAATAACTATTTATTAATTTTTATATGAGTATAATTTTTATATAGAAGTCTAAAATTATTAACAACAAAATATTGTATTATAAAAGGCAGTAAGAAGATTAACATTATTATTATTATTTTTTTTTTTTTTTTTTTTTTATATTAAAAGTCAAGTTAAAAACAAATTATTTTATTAAAGTCATTAAAAAATATTTTGTAAGGATTTTTAAAATTTTTTATATAAAGGTCAAGTTTAAAATTATAACTGAGAACAAAAGAGCAAAACAATGAGGATAATTTGTATATAAAAGTTTAAAAGGATTAACAAAAATATATATTTTATTATAAAAAGTCAATAAGAATAAAATGATTATTTTTTTAAAGTTTGTTATTTTTATATATAGGTCTAAAGGGTAAACATAGTTATTTTACTAGAAGAGTAATAAAAACAATTTTTATATAAATGTCAGGTTGAAAATTATAACATAAAAGAAAAGATAAAATATTTTTTTATAAATGTAAATGTTTGAATTATTGGATTAATTGTAATTAACGATGAATTTGTCATGAATTTTTTTTGCGAAAATTGATTTTGATTTTGATTTTTTTATGTCAGAGTTTATATTATTCCATGTTTTTGGTCCATTAAAAACTAAAGAAAATAATAAGAAATTTTTTCTGCATAATTCTATTTCAAAAATTAAGGAATCACGAATATTATATATTATATTTTTCTTTTTAAAAAATAATGATGAAGACGAGTAGAATGTATTGTACATGAATATACTAGTGTTTTTTTCAACAAGGTCACAAAATTTAAGAGTATTTATATTTTTAAATAAAATATTAGTATGGTCATGAATTTTTTTATTACAAATTATTCTCAACATTTTTTTTTGTTGTAACAGGATACAATTTGTATTAGATACATATGTATTGCCCCATATTATATTAGCATAGTTAATGTGAGGAAGAAATAAAGATTTATATATCATTGTTAGAGCTTTGAAATTTAATAATCTTGCGACTTTACTAGTTATCCAGATTATTTTATTCAGTTTAGCTCTTAGATATGAAATATGATATTTCCAACTTAGTTTGTTATCAATAATTACACCAAGAAATTTTATATTTGTTACCCTTTTTATATTATTTTTATTTATTTGTATATTCATGTTTTCTTTACAATTAAATAGAATGTAATTGGTTTTATCAGTATTCAATGATAACCGGTTATCAATAAACCAGTTATTTAATTTTGATAATTCCATATTTATAACATCAATAAATAATGTGGTATCGTCAGCAAACATGGTAAATTTAAATATATTAGATGCATTTACTAAATCATTAATATATATTAAAAATAAAATAGGTCCAAGAATAGTTCATTGGGGTACTCCACAATTTATAGTAGCTATGTCTATATATATATATATATATATATATATATATATATATATATATATATATATATATATATATATGTTTCACATTAATATTCCTATACAGGTAACATTTGAATTTTAGTTTTTTAATATTATAATATTATGTTTAATATTAAGTTTACTTTATTCCCACCAATGTAATTACGTGTAAATATCTACATCGAACACGAGTCACACGTACACATAAATTAACTATAACATGTTTAAATATATTATAATCGAATTAGCGAGTGTAAATTCAATAAAATAACTCAATTAAAAAACTATCTACAATATTATATAATCACATTAGATTTACCGTATTTTAGCTACATCCACGCCCAAAATACGATTAATAATAATAAAATAAAATAGAATAAGCCGTACGGAAATTAATAAATAAAATAATAATGACAAACAATATTAGTATTTCAGGTTGCCACCTGAGATCAAGTGTTGTATATATTTCATGAATGTTTTATGTGATTGTATGGATCTAATATAGGGTGGGAGTGAATTCTATAGCTTAGGACCAATATAACTCAGTGCCTGAGTATTCATTTTTGAGGGACGGAGAATAGGGGTATATAGAAGATGAGATGCATGGTTTCTAAGTGATGGGAGGAAATATCTTTGAAATATAGGAGGGGCAATTTGAGGATTATATAGAGGAATGAATAATATATAGTATGCGATAAGCAGAGCGTTTGTTAAATATGAATCATATAGTTAAGTGTTGGTATGAGGAAGTAGATGAATTATCTCGAATACGTAGGTTATATGTTGTACGGATTGATGAACGAATAAGTATTTTATAATTTATATATATATATTTATTTATTTATTATTTTAGAAAAGAGTAGGATTTTATTTCTTTTAATTGTATCACGATGTAGTGTATTATATGCTGAGTAGTATACTGGTATTCTTGTGGGGGTATTATCTTAAGTTATATGTAGACTTGGAATATTCATACTGAATATTTTTAGCCTTATTCATTCGTTGGGGTCGACTTATCATATATTGAATTGAATTGAATTGAATTGTTTATTTAAACACCAATATAGCGGGTGCCCTCACTGGTGTATAATAATAACGAAAAATAATAAAAACAAACGAATAGAAAATACAAAATAACAAAAAATTAAATTAAATAGATTTAGATAGGATATAAAGATTAAATAACGCGTATACAAAAATAAATTAAGAAGTGTTTAAATAATGTTTTAGTTTCTTTCTAAAACAATATAAGGATTGGACCTTCCGTAAGTCATACGGTAGGACGTTCATACGTATATATATATATATATATATATATATATATATATATGTTATGTTATGTTATCTTTTATTTTAATTGTATTTATACTTATATATAATACTTATATATTTAATATTTATATGTATTTTAATATATAAAATTGTACAATTTATTTTGTGTTTAATAAATAATACATACAAATGTATATTATAGTAAACTATAATATATCTATATGATTGTGTTTATTATGTATAAATAATTCACTTAATTATTATTTATATCACTCTTAAACTAAATATTATAAATCATTTTAAAGATAATACAAATTATTTTAATATTTTAACGTAATATAATAGTTGATAAATTATGAAAACAAATCCATGCCACCATTAACAGAATCAATAAATGTCAGTATATCAACATTTATAAAAGAAACAACTACAATTAATGCAGGTATATATATATATATATATATATATATATACTTATATTGTTATCATTTATATATATATATATATATATATATATATATATATATAGCAATATAACATATAGTACTATATTAAAACTATATCACATTAATAATTTTTAAATCTCAAATGTATATACTGTTACTCTCCTTTGAACATAAATAGTATTTGCTGAATTGTATGTTATCTGAACTCAATAACATATTTCATTTCAATTCATTTAAATTACATATAATACGTTAAGAGTTATTGATATTGTAAAAAGTAACAATTTCGATAGCACCTTATATCCAAATCCCGATTCGAACTTATTTATTTTTAGATTTGTTATTTTACTCGTTGTAATTCTCTCTAATGAGATTACTAATTATGAAATAATTTAACATTATTTGAAACTAATTTATAGTATATTTTTAAATTTTAATTATTATTTGAGAAGAATTACATCTTTGTTGTTATACAATTATTTAACTCAAAATAACTTAAATTTTAATATGTATTATGTAATACTCGAGGTATAAAAATGTATTAATATATTACATACTTGATTATCTATTTCTTTTATAAATATATATATATATATATATAATATTTAACTTATTATATATTAGTATTAAATATATAAATTTATAGGCAAAGATATAAAAGGAAATAGGCAAATAAAGATTCAGAAATATTTAAAATTATCGATTAATATAACTATTATTGCTATAGTAATACTATGTATTGTAAAAGAAGTATACATCTATTATGATACACTATATGATGATATCATATTAGAAAATAACATTCCAAATGGTTTATAACTTTGTAATTAATAAAATACTAGGATAATACTTATGGTATATGTATATATATATATATATATATATATATATATATATATATATAATATACCATAATATATATATTATATATTGTTTATATTCATATTCTACATATGCAAAGTGAATAATCGCTGATATACTTATATGTTATATATGTAATATATTAGACAAATACTATATTCACCGATTTACCAGTATCAATATTTGTATAACTAAAATATTTAAGAACATATATTATAATAATATATCATATGATAGTCATATTATATAAAGTATAAAAATGTGAATACATATTTTTAATGATACTTAATTTAAAATTAATCTAGGATTAATTACTAACTATCTTACTATAACATTCATGAAAAATAGTATAATTCAATTTTATATACAAAAATCAACAGCGCTGACTATATATGCTTAATTTTCAGAAATAGTTGATCCTTCAGGTGAGTGACATGTAGATTTTGTTGACTTTGTTGGTATATAACATGATGGAGATAACTAGTTTGTATTTTTAGCGAACTCAAGTAGTCTTTCATCTCAGCTATTTGTTTTGCAAATGCCTAAACATCCTATAACATTTGAACATTGCAGGTAAGTTTCCATAACTATGGGTTGTTTATAATGTCAATTCGTATAAAACTATTGAATTCGACATATACATATGTACTGAAATCATTAAACAATGATTAATGTATACGAATACTAGATAACATTATCCAATAATTATCGTACAGACACATGTACACCTGAACCAATACTATTTCAACTAATATGCCATTTTTCTACCCTATCTTATAACTATATATTAGTATACATATTATATGAATATCCATAAAAATACGACCTTTCTTTCATGACTATGTTTAACGGGAAATAGATGAAATGGAACTATTATAATTACCATACGTATAACTATAACAACTGACCGGATATCGAGTATAGTCTATACACTAAACGAATTTGAATAACTATTTATATATTTCGAATACTTAGACCTGTATGATATACTAAATATACTTTATTACCTTAACAAGATAATACATTATATCATACATAAAATACGCTAGTCTAAGATATTCTTAAATGTGGAAGGATTTAGAGGATACTAGACTATAGTACTGCATCATTTAGTTCACATTCAATATTGCAAACGTTATAGTTATTACTTCTTACATTATGTCTATCTCACAAACATGATAGTTAACAACATCATATGGATAAGTGGAATGAAGCCAAGATAATGTGAGCCTCGCCCATGACGTAATAATACGTGTAAACAAGCTACAATAATACGATGTCAATATGCTAAAACTAACGATTAAGGCAAGAGAAGACAGACGCGTATTCAATAAAGATACATGTATATTATAGCTAGATGAAATGAACTTGGTAATAACATATGCATGCATATTTATATCCAAATGTATGCATATGTACACATATATGTTCACTTCATAGAAAGCTGAGAGAACCGCAATATTAATTGACCTAATAAATACATTTATTGACTTAATTAATAAATAAAATCAACAAAAACAATTTATAATAAAATTTTAAATTATTTATAAACATATATAAATTATAATAGTATTTGATAAACACATATTATATAAATATGGAAGGCATATCTATTATCCGTATAGTTACCATATTAATTTTAATAACATACACAACCAATGCTTATATTAAGGTATTTATACGATAAAGTACTATATACATATTATATATACCCTAATTATTGTATATATTATTAAATTTATATTTCATAATATATTCATAATTGTATGGTATATTTAATATATATATATATATATATATATATATATATATATTTACATTACTAACCTGTTAATATTCCTACTTCCACTTACAGTAGGAATGGCTCTCATTAATAATGTATCTCTTAAAGCAAATTCCTTTTACTATTAGACTACCTTATATCATCTTCCTTCATACTAATTTCCCTCACAGAAACATATATATCACATAATTATACTGATATATTGTCCCTTTTAATTGATATACCCCGCATTCATGGTCGCAGAGGAGGTGTATGAGTACTTATACATCATGATGTACTTACTCCTACTATAATCCATCCAACTTTTTCGTAAAGTGATTATCTCTCCGTTTTTTTTTCATTCTTCAAGACGAACATTATATTTTCATGATTATACTCTATTCTTTAATGAATTTAACGTTCTCATTTTAATATTCCAATGTCCACAAATACCAGACCACTATAATTTTTAATTTAAATTATCAATTTCACTAAACCAGATATACTTATTCAATATTAACTCTTTTCATTCTCCATAGACATGAATCAAACATTTCCTAAGCATACTGCTGTTCATTCTCTCGACCTTATTTTCTGCAGGTCTCATGATACATGTAATTATTTAAATAATTGTACCAAGTATGCTTGTCTTAAATACTAGTTTATCATAACGTTTAAAGCTATCCTCCTTCTGATTCCTTCTCTATCCAAGAAACTCATTATAGACAAATTAAATCTATTAATATTCCTGTATTCTCCTCTAAACTTGTACCAATTCTTGTGTCATTATCCATATAACCTGAATCACTAAATTCCACTATTACCCTTCTACTTGACAAATATACCCCTCATATATCTACTAATATTTCCCTGCATACTAATTGCCCATGTCTTATATCTTATCTTGTTAACTTAATCGATCTCTAAGTATAAATGAAAGAATATATCATCGTATATACTGAAAACCTTTTGTTATTTACTAATCATCGCAAATTCTACAAATGACATATTAGTAAAGCAAAATCGTATTACTATTTTACCTTACCAAGTCGAGTTAGCATGACACGTTTTCACCTTTCATTTCTATCTCCATCGTCGTCTTCAGTTCATCTATAGTGTATCCGCTTTCATCTCTAAGTTGTGCTGTATACGTCTTCTGCGGGCATCCAGGTTTTGTTGCCCGTGTATAGGTTCCAACAGAAGCACTCCATCGATTAGTTTTTCTCTGCTTAGCTAACAATTTCCCGAGAAACGTATCATATATTCTATACTTGTAATTGTTATATTCGGGATATTTAAATATAATTCAATATTAGACGTATGATCTTGCCATATTTTATTTAAGGCGGCACGTAGAATTCTTGTATATACTCCATCAATCGTTTTCTCTAATGAAGATGTTAATGTACATGTGGTGGAACTATATACAAGGATGGATTCCACAGTGGTCCTAAAGACATTTTCTTTAGTTTTACAGGGAGATTACATTTAAATATCTATGTCATATTGTTTAGTGCGGCCCATCATTACATTGACGTAAAGATAGGTAGATGCGACATAGATACCAAGATACTTTAAATCGTATAATTGTTTGATTGTCTTACCCTTTAGACTTGGTATACCATTATTATTTTTCTGGTTCAGAGAGTTATATTCCGTTTTATCTGCGTTTACTCGTAATCTTATTGCAGCCGCGATTTCTTCGATTTTATGTAGTATTGTATTTGTATCTTTAACATTATCTAACGTAATGGCTAAATCATCAGCATAATCAGTATCAATTAAATATATTGCAGGATGTCGGCTACTCATTCATTTTTTAAAGTGAGACCGAGATGTTTGTAATAATCTAGTGATTTTCTTAAAATATAGTCTAGACATGTTATAAAAATGTACAATAGTAATTATCTCGAAGTATGGTGTATCTCCATATGGTATTCTAACCATTGATCTTGTATCTCGATAGTGTATTATAAATGCTTCTACTATGTTTGTATGTATTCCATACGCAGAGAGAATATTTTATAAATATTTTACTGCGATGTATTGAAGAAAATGCTTTGGCGAAGTCTACAATAGTGTAGACTGTAGAATCTTTGATTTTACTCCCTCAATTATACGTCGGATTGTCAATATTTGTTATATACTTGATATATTATATTGTTTAAATCATTCTTATTTTCGATTGATTGTCTTATGCAATTTAGGAGCGTTAAATTATAAATGTGTGCTACAATTCTTGGTCGTTAGGATTATTCCTCTATAATTTTTGGCCTGAGAAATATTTCCTTTCTCCGGGAACGGTAAAATATATCCTTCAATCCATCATCTTATTTAATTTTTAGAATATACGCTGTTATGGAAATTTAGCAATATATTTTAAAATTCTATCAGTTTCCAAACTTCAGCTGGAATTATATCTAATCCGCAATCATTGACATTATTAATTCTTTTAGTTGCATTGTTAAGTTCTTGTATAGTTACCAGAAATCTTTTAATATTCAACTCATTATGTATTGGTAGTATCTCTTCATCATTATCAGTTATATTAAGTGGACTTCCGAGCAGTTAATGTAAATGTTTATTCAATAGTTTGATTATCTTTCAATTGTTAGATGCTTTTAGTTTTGATATGTTCGAGTTCTTTCTACCACTTATTTCTTTACTATTTTCCAATATATATATATATATATATATATATATATACAATAGAATATTGTTTATTTACTGCTACTAATTCAATATCTTAGATTTTTCTGTTGACATATTTACTCTGTTCTGCCTCATATGCAGAAGTAAATTCTTCTTTCGTTTTATTAAATTTGGATCATTTTCAAAATAGTTTTGTGAATCTTTAATTTTTTCTTGGTATATATTCTTTGCATGCAGTTTCAAAATAGGTGTATGCTGTATTGGCTGATATTATTTCATCATTATTTTTCAGAGCATATAAACGGTTTTTAACTTCTATTATGCATGCATATTTATATCCATATGTATCCATGTGTTCATCACATAGAAATCTCAGAGATCCGCAATATTACGTGACCTACTAAAAATAAAATTATTAAATTATGTTTATAATATAAAACAACTAGGCGGTCGGGGCCCGGCTTCGCCCGTGTTCGCGCGTAACGTTCACTTAATGATGTAATGTACTTGGGAATTTTTATTAATATGTTTATATAGTTTCAATCGGACAGTAATGCATCTAAAAAAAACTACAAAAATTAAAACTTAACCCAACCTAACCCCATCAGTGAAAATATAATTGTATAGGCTCATATAATAAATTAAATCAACAAAATAATTATAAATTTTAAATTATTTATAAACATATAAAATGTATGATAATATTTGTTAATATAACTATGGAAGTTATATCTATTATCCATATATTTACAATATTAATATTAATAATATTCACAACGAACGCTTATATTAAGGTATTTATAAGATAAAGTAGTATATACATATTATATATACTCTAATTATTATATATATATATATATATAATTAATTATATTATTACATTTATGTGCATAATCATTCATAATTTTATGGTATATTTAATATTATATATATATATAAAATAAATACATAGAATATAGTTTATTATGACTTTAAAGACACATGGTGATTATAGTCGTTATTAGATAATAAAAACAAAAAACAAAAATAAATAGAAAACGAATACAAAAATAGAACGAATTACAATGATTAAAAATGGATATACAGTGTAAATTTACATAATGAAAGTGATAAAGTACAACGAATATCATATGGCAGTGAATTCCAGCTTTACGGAGCAATATGATTAGAGAAAGCTGATTCAGAGTAGCCCAAATATGTTGAGAGTTTTGACCACTTTCATTACGTGGCACTTCCGACTAGATCTGTTAGAACTCTGAATAATAATATATTGAGCTAGATATTCAGGAAATCAAATATTTATAGCATTATGAGTGTTATGTCATGTTGTACAGCTATATATACTAGTTATGTATATATATATATATGCATAAAGCGTATGCCAATATGCATAGATACGAGCGACAAGGCTTTTATGGTTTATTAGGTGATTCGAACACTGCCTATACATAACGGCGGTCCGCTATATATAGGCAGAATCGATATAAAGAAAGTTTCTTTATATCGATGATAGGCAGCCGTCTGCACGTGGGCGGTCATGCGAGACGGCAGGAATGTGCGTGCGTGATACCAGGCAATAGGCGTACGTGCGCTGGTATCACGTTGATATACAATATCGACACATGTGATCATTATACAATAATAGGTAACATCCCTTCTTCTCTCAGATTGAACATCGAGGAGGGGAAACGGGTAGACTCGTCTGCGGCCTACTTCTGACGCTTGTATCTATCAGTCGCGAAACAGTCTGATAGTTCACTCTTCCTCCAATGGAATAATGATTACGGCTGATTATAGTTGGGCCGGTATCTGTATGGATCGATTAGAGAAGTATCGTGAGGCCATTTATACATATAGGGGTGGGGGTTATGGTGAATATCTGGTTGGGGCGTTTCTAAAGGGGCATACACACAGAGATTTCCACAGCTTTCCACAGCTTTTTCCGCTGCGTTTTTCAATTGAAAAACACTTGAATTTAAAATAGCATTCACACTGAAGAAGTTATAACTTCTATTAAAATTATAATAAATGTGAACTTTAACTTAACTTTGACCTAATTTTTTGACAGCTATTCTTAAATAAAATATTACCATAAATATTTAGTTTCAATATATTATTAAATTTACATAACCTGATAATAAATTATTATAAATACTATTCTATAACTTATATTAATTTTATCATACCATTTTAGATAAAATCGTATATTTTGTTCCAAAATAAGTAATTATTATTTTAAACTGTTGATACGAAAATTATATTATTTATATTAATGCTATTTTACACAAAATTGTATCATTGGAAAGCATATTAAATTCTATAATATAAGTCATATTTTATTTTTTTTAAATTGTTAATAAAAAAAGTTATGATAAAAAATATGCACAAAAAATGTTAAAAATTGTACATAGTCTAGATAGGAATTATTCATGTTTTAATATATTTATAATATGTATTATACCATAATTCATTAAATAATGAATATTTTTGAATAAATTTAACAGTATATATTTATTATTATATTATTTAATTATATTTATAAACAAATTATCAACATGTCTACCCAATATTATAAAATGTAGATTGTTTAAAAGTTAAATAAAATATTCATAAATATTTATTTTAATATATTATTAAATTTTCATTTTATTTAATTAACCTGATACATCATATTAAATACTATTCTATAACTTCAATAATGTTAACATAACATCAGGGAGATCTCTCTATTACCATTATAGATAAAATAGATATTTTATTATTTTACGGGGTTTTTAAATAAATTTAATTATATCATATGCAACTAAAGTTTATTTATCTATTTTAATAGACTATTTATATTATATAAATTAAATAATCTCATATATAAAACCTAATTAATATAAACAGAAAATATATGTTATAAGTAAACGATATTACAGACATTTATTTACATATTTTTTAGTTTAAATAGTTTGCGGGATTTGCGTATTCCATTTTTAGTATAAAATATTTACATATAGTATCACAGTTTTCAAGTGACAAACCTATATTTTGTCGACATTTAACAAAACAACAAATTACAGCATCATTAATATGACATGTTCCACAATAGTTAAATAATACATTATTTACAGATACAATTTTAATAAACAATTTACATATATAGACACATAAATAATATCATTTTTATGATTAAATAAAACAGTGGGATATTTTCTATTTGTATATTTTACTTATATCCATTAGTAGAACGATATTATTATAAAATGAGCTATAGCTGTATACCAACATCTGTACATATAAATTAACACAACTAGTACAATACAATCTACAAATATAATTACAAATATTCAGAAAAGGTAAAACAATAGTGTTATCTTTAGTTTTGATACACATTTCTTGAGTATGCTTTCGTGAGATGGAGGTTGAGAATATAGCTCACAAGTGGGTACTTCAGTAATGGGCGGCACTAAATGATCTTCTCCCTCATACGCTGATTCAGTATTTGTATCTGAAATAATATAAATAAATCTAGATTGATTTGTTATAATGTAATGTATTGATTGATTTGATTGAAAGTTTATTTAAACACTTAAATAAATCATAAATGATTTCTCAAAAGTGTATATATAGATTACAAATAATAGATTAGGTAAAACAATATATATCATTAATAATAATAAAATAAAATAGAATAAACTGTACCGAAATTAATAAATGAAATAATAATGACAAACAATATTAGTATTACAGGTTGCCACCTGATATAAATTGTTGTATATATTTCATGAATGTTTTATGCGATTTTATGGATCTAATATAGGGTGGGAGTTCCATAGTTTTGTACCAATATAACTCAGTACTGAGTATTCATTTTTGAGGGATGGAGAATAGGGGTAGATAGAAGATGAGATGCATGGTTTCTAAGAGATGGAAGGAAAGATCTTTGTACTAGAGAAGAAGAAATATAGGAGGTGCAATTTGAAGAGTATATTGAGGAATGAATAATAGATAGTATGCGATAAGCAGAGCGTTTGTTAAATGGGAACCATGGTAAGTGTTGGTTTGAGGAAGTAGAGGAATGATCTCGAATACGTAGGTTATATGTTATACGGATTGATATAGTTGTATGTCATTTGCATATAGATGGTAATAGTTATTTGGATATTTAGATATTATGGATGCTAGTGGATATAAATAAATAGAGAAAAGTGAAGGACCGATGTATACATATATTTTAATAAATTACCTATTGTAGCAATACAGTTTTGCTATTGAATCGCTGATTGTTGCGTCTTGTTCGGCTATCTTCTTCTCCAGTTCCAAGAGACGTTTCTCGAGTATGTTTTCGCAAGGGAGTTCACAAGTGGGTAGTTCAGGAATGGGAGGCACTAAATAATCATCTCCCTCCGATACTGAATTAGTATTTGTATCTGAAATAATATACATAAATATAGATTGATTTGTTATAATGTAATTTATATATATATATATACATATATTTTAATAAATTACCTATTAGGGCAATAAAGTTTTGCTATCGAATCGCTGATTGTTGCGTCTTGTTCGGCTATCTTTTTCTCCTATTCCGAGACACGTTTCTCGAGTATGCTTTTGCAAGGGAGTTCACAAGTGAGTAGTTCAGGAATGGGCGGCACTAAATAATCATCTCCCTCCGATACTGAATCAGTATTTGTATCTGAAATAATATCTTAAATATAGATTGATTTTCTATAATGTAAACTATATATATATATATATACATGAATCATGTAACATGATTATATTAAATATATATATAAAATGATATATTAAATGTTTCATTAAATTAGTTGTTACTCGCAGCATAGCTATGCATAGAATTTAAAACTAAAATATCCTATTGCTTTGTTATTTATTAGTAATAAACAATTAGTTTTCATTATACAAATAATAATTTAAAATACATTTTAAAATTGTATAGTTTGATACAACTATATTATATAAAACAAATTTGCCATAAATTACACCATATATAGTTATCGCTATTAATTTGTTTTTTTCAAAATCGAATTACACAATTTCACGTAAGTAATATACATTTCCTTTATAGAAACATATTAATAAACACTATCAATAAAATACTTGTAATGTGCTATAAAAATAGATTTACAATATGTCGTACAAAAGTTTAAAAGCGACAAATTATTTACTATTTTCTACGTATGTAAGGAACAAATGTAAAACGTTCTATTTTTGGTACGACAAGAATCACAAAACAAAAATTACACGTGCTGAGTATTTATGAATCGTATGATAATAAATATAGATGAATATTATTCATTGAATATATATTTATTATATAATTATTATAATAATATCTCATAATTTTTAATATATTTAATAATATAATATTATAATTAAATATATAAATAATATAAAAGTAATCAGAGTTATAGCCGAAGCGATTAAAAATAGAATCATCTAAGCATTCTAAATAACGCAATAGGGGCCTCTAAATAGATTGTAAAATGTATTGATATATTTATATGTTCACAATTATTTTTCACTTATAATATAATATATTAAATATATATATTCTAGAAATATGTGTTTTATATTTTATTCATTATAATATATTTAATAATTATTATAATATAATATTATATTATAATAGTTTTAGAAATAAAGTATTCACTAGAGAAAATTAACATTGGAAGTGTATTATTAATATTTAGTTTAAACCACCTGCATTATTATAGATAGACATATATATTTTTCCTATAAACTATATATATATAAAAGTACTTCATATAATTATGTATACAATTTCTTAATATAGTTTATATTATCATAATAATATGTATGTATGAAACATAATGTATAATTAATAATGTACATAAACATGTATATATTTGAATTATGTGTATATGATAAAAGTGTAACATGTAATATGCTGATTTAACAAATATATAAAACTATTAGTTATATAAATTTGGCGCCTCTGGTTCATAACATCCTTTTTTAAATATTAAATTTCAAATTATTAATATTTCACAGATTCTATATAAATATATATGTTTACACTCACTATTTACTTACAATATATATTTATATATACTAATTATGAACATGTAATATGATACGCAATTTGGCGATCTTTTTAGAATGGCCACACTCGTTATTTAAACCTACAATTTTTTTGAAAATATATAACATCATATACATCTAAATATATATATATATATGTTTACACTCAATATTGACTTACAACATATATATATATATACTCATTATGAACATGTAATACATATTATAATAATATGTATACGCAATTTTACGATCTTTTGAGAATGGCCATATTCGTTATTTAAAACTACAATTTGTTTGAAAAATATAACACCATATTTATCAAGTACAAAAACATTATCAACATTTAAAAAAATCTCATTAATATACCTAATTTATAATATTGATTATGTATACAATTATTAATTATATATATATATATATATATATATATTTATAATTACATTTTATATACAATAAAATGTATTGTTATAAATTACATATAAATAAATATTAAATTAAACCATAAATTTCCAAATCCATTGCTAGTTTATCCTAATCTCCGTTTCTTTTCGTTTTATTCCTATCATTTTCTGATGCCACATTCCATATCAATTTAAATTATTTTATTGAATTCAAGAGTAAATTTAAATCGATACTATTCATGGTTATATCGTAATATAATATAATAAACTTAAATTATATTTAAAAAATTAGAAATTAATATTATCAATAAATGCTATGTGTCAATCACAAAAAGTTTAAAACGCTTATTACGCGCGGAAAAACGCAGAAAATATTGAGCATGTCCATGTTCAAAAAAAGCTGTGGAAAGCTGCGTAATTTATTGAACATTTACAATTCCAGCGTAATTCCATCGAAAAACGCAGCGGAAAAAGCTGCGGAATCTCTGTGTGCATGCCCCTTAATACGCGTGCCGCGTCGTGGTGTTGTCGGAATGTTTGATTCTGGTAATTGGTTGCTAGCGCATCGCGATGGTTCCTGTACGTCTTGTATATATACATCATTGGTCGGGGTAGGGACTCGTATAGTATTGTCGATTACAGTATTAGTTGTAGTATTGGTATATGGTGTTGGGCTGGTTTGGTGGCGGGTTTGTCTGAGGATTCCCGTATGTCCAAGGACTTCGTACGAATGGGGATTTATTAAGGGTCGTACAATGGTTGCTCTTGTACAGGTATTGTTTGTCGGTGTCTTTATTATTACTGGCTTTTTTGATTGTAGTATAACAGGTTGATTTTTTTTCTGTGGGGGGCTAGTTGTCGGTTTGGTTTTGGGATAGTTGTTTTAGGTTACAGTATTGGGTATGGTTTTGTGAAGGTGCTTTGTGGAAAAGTAGTGGTGTCTATACACAACTACTCTTCCACAAAGCACCTTCACAAATTGAGAATAGTGCTCATTATTATATATATATATATAAACTGCAGTTGATATGCCTATATGGTTCAGTTGGCTAAGGCGTATATATATATATATATATATATATATATATATATATATATATATATATATATATATGTGTGTGTGTGTGTGTGCATGTGTGCATGTGTATATGTATATATATATAGATGTTACAGAATGAATATCAATAAATGGTCTGATATTGTTGATACATTGTTGTGTTTGCTAACCATACATATGTATAATGTTTAATATTTATACATCTGTTATTTTACCAATTTATGTTGATAAATCTTATCATAATTCTTTTAAATTATATATAGGTAATACACTTCTAAATGTGGTTAAATCATATAAATATATTGGACATTAGATTTCATAGGACTTATTTGATGAAATTGATATATATATATATATATATATATATATATAATCTTAAACAGTATAACTTTAATAATTTCTAAGGATACCAAACATTATATTTTAAATATGTATTTACAATATTGACCTTAGTAGTATTTATATGCCAACATTGATATTGTTTGTCTAAACTTAATAATTAAACTAACTAGTATAAATTAATTAATAAAGCTTATAATAATGTTTATATTATGAACTACAGACGTAGACATATATATATATATATATATATATATATATATATATATATATATATATATTATGAATATATATTTATTATGAATATAATCGATTTATATGACATATTATTATGTTTATTGAAAAACACATTGTTTTATTTGCAAAACATTTGTGTTGTTTTCATTTAGATACTTTTAGTTTTGTAAACTATTAAAATTGCCTATTATTTGTTATTATATAGACTTGAATAATTGTTTCCATTATCAAATAACTAACAGGATTAAACTGAATAATCATTATTTTTTTCTAATAAATTAATATATTAATTTTATTATAGGAATGTGATTCATCGGACATTACAAAAGGAATATTAAAGGAAGGTTCAGTTAATGGATGCGGCACAAGAGGAGTTCAATGTAGTGGTTTCAATATCATCATATTAAATAACACTGCCTTCTTTCCACAGAAGTGTAGAAAGAAATATATTAATATTTTATGGATAAACATAGATAATAATAAAATAACATATATTAATAGTGATCATTTTAAATATTTAGTTAATTTAACATTCATTAATTTAAGTAATAATAAAATTAAATATATTGATAGAGTATTGTTTAGTAAAAATACAAAATTAGAAGAAATATATTTATCCAATAATTTAATCTCTCTATTTGAAATTGATTTAAAATCATTGAATAATTTAAATACATTAGATTTGAAAAATAACGTACTTACTACTTTGAATCAAAGTATATTTGAAGTTGTATTTGTAAATAGAACTAGAGTAAAATTATCGTTAAATAATAATAGGTTTACTTGCGATTGTGGCATGCAATGGATAAGAGAGCTTGAAAACATAGCCAATGAGAACATAAAAGTTTCAGATAGAGATACGTGTGAAATTAACAATAGTACAATAAAGTGTTGGTTCAATATCAATAAAGATGTATGTCAATCTATTACAAAACTTCAATGCGATAAATGTTAGATTTGACATTATATATATATATATATATATATATATATATATATATATATATATATCATATAGACACATAGACGTATATTATATATGTACATATCTTATATCTCTATAGATATATAATATATATATATATATATATATATATATTATTATTATTATTATTATTATCATCAGATTTGGTTTTAACAACCGGGTAATTGTAGAAGCAGTGCTTATCGAGACAATTACCATTTATTATTTTGACAAGTCCTAAAAAGTACAATTATAATTGGAATAATAAATTCCTGAAAAAAAGAATAAACTATATATAACGTAATGTTATATCTAAGTTGACTTCCTGTTTACACTAAATATAATTATGAATAAGATCAAATAATTGTACTTATGAAGGACTTGAAAAAATTATCAAAAATCATCATATTGGTTTCACCATCAACTCCCACCTAGATTACTCTGACCACATATCTATAATGATTCGCAATGCCAACTATTTTCTTTACAATATTAGAAAATCACGTAATAAATTGACTTTTTCAATGACTAAAAGTCTAATACACTCGCTAGTCTTCAGTAGACTCATATACTGCTGCTCACTTCTATGCAATATACCCCTAAAGCTTATGCTTAAACTTGAGAAAATACAACGACGTGCTATACGCACCCTATATAAACTGAAGTTCTCTTCAATAGTATCAATATCGACTCTAATGCGATCACTCGGCTGGCTTAAGTTTAGATATCTCTGCAGGTACAGACTACTATGCATCACCCATAAGGTGATACATCTTAGATCTCCCGAGTACCTAGCTGACTTGATCAGTATGCATACCCTTAGTCGAGCTAGCAGGAAATGTCACACGATGAAAATTGTGCAACGCTCGACTATCTCTGCTCACTCTGAATCTGCTTTCTCTGTGGTAGCTCCAAAATACTGGAATTCTCTACCATATGACATTAGGTGTTTGAAATCCTTGTCACTATTTAAATGTAAACTCTCCACGCACCTATTAACATTGTAACCTACCCTCCCTTTTCCTTTATTTTTATTGTACTTTATTTATTTTATTTTTGTTTCCTTCTCATGACGCCCATAACCACCACGTGATTTTGTAGTCAATAAAATATTTTAAAATAAAATAAAAAATATAATATATAAAAATAAACAAAATAAACATTAAGAAAAATAAAACGACTAAAAAACTAAAAACAGACAAGAAAGGTTAAGAAGAGTAAATATATGAAAATTTAATATAAAGAATAATAAATATATGTTTGGCAAATATTCAAAAATAAATTTATAAATTATCTACACAAAGTAAAAAATATTTAGATAGTTTTCATAAGTCGAAGAGTAGTTATAGTATAAAATATGGAAAAAAGAAGAAATTAATGTAAAAGTCTGAGTAAAGATAAAATGTATTAAAAATATTATATAATATTATATAAAAGCGTAATTATAGTATAAAATATGGATAAAAAGGAGAAATCAATGTAAAAGTCTGAGTAAAGACACAATTCATTAAAAATAGTAAACTTATTAAAAATTTAAAAAAATTTAAAATATAATTTGAAATAGAAAAATAATAGTAGATTAAAAAATCACAAGGTTAAAAAATGATTAAAAATATTATTACTGAAAAGGGAAATAGATACTAATTTTCTTTTATCAATATTTAATTCATTCCAAAGTCTTGGTCCATATGACATTACAGAATTATTCATATAGTTATATTTATTATACGATTGAATGAAATCAAAAGTACTTCTTGTATTAATTTTTTTTTTATTTATTCTTTTATAATGTTTATAAATACTTGGACTACAAGTTTTATAATATATTCTATGCATAAATATTAGTGTTTTATATTTACACAAATCAAAGATATTTAATAACTTATGATCAATAAATAATTTTTTTGAACTAAAATCTATAGGTTTAGAAAAAACTAATTTTAATAATTTTGTTGTATAACATGAATACAGTCTATATTAGATTTATATGTATGCCCCCAAATTTCTAAACAATAAATTAAATGGGTATAAAAAAGTGCATAATAAATTTTAATCATAGCTGATTCATTAAGTCAGAATGATACATTTTTTATGATCCAATATATTTTTAATAATTTATTCTTTAGAAATTTAAAATGAGATTTCCAGTTCAATGAATTATCAATGATTAGTCCAAGGAACTTTGTTTCAGATAATTGAACTAGAAGCTGATTTTCAATTTCTATTTCAAATTCTATATCATTTCTAAATGACATGCAGTGAGTTTTATCAATATTAATTGTCAACCTATTTGATTTTACCCATAACATTATTTCATTAATTGTCATCTGTAATTTAACTTTTAGTTTGTTGGCTGAACAATCACTAATTATAATATTGGTGTCATCAGCAAATAGTATAAAAGTATTATTAATAGAGCAGGTCGTCATTAATAAATATAAGAAAAAGAAGCGGCCCAAGAATAGAACCTTGGGGACACTGATATATATATATATTAGAAGTAGTAGACATACACTTATTATAATTTGTAAATTGACTTCTGTCTTTAAGATATGATGATAACCATGATAGAGGTAATCCTCTTATACCGTAACATTCAAGCTTTTTTAAGAGTATTTCGTGGTTGACTGTGTCAAATGCTTTTTTTAAGTCAATGAATAGGCCAACACAGTATTTATTGGAGATCAGAGAATAAATAATAGCTTTTTGAAGGGTTTCTATAGCATGGAGGGTACTGAGGCATTTCCTAAACCCAAATTATGAACTACTAATTATGTTATGAAAATCACAGAAAGAAAGTAATCTTGAAAAAAAACAATTTTTGAGATTTTCGAGATTTGAATATTCAAACATATGGGTCTATAATTATTAAAGTCATTTTTATTACCTGATTTATAGATGGGAATAACTTTGGATTTGTTAAACAAATTTGGAAAAGTGCCTGTTGAAAAAGAAAGATTAAAAACATATGTTAAAGGTTCAGCTATAGTGGATAAGATTAATTTTATGAGTTTCATAGATATATCAAGTTCATCCGATATTTTTGGAGAAAAATTATCAATAGTTTTAATGACCTAGATGTGATTGGATGTGACTACATGTGATTGGAGATAAAAATAATGAATAATAATTACTATTTTTAAGGTAGTCGTTAAACGATGTATTAGGTGAACAAATGTTCTTAGCTAGTTTACTACCGACTTTTATAAAGTGTTCATTACATTTATTTGCTATTGTTGCATCTCTTATTTCCTTTCCATGTATATCAAGTACTGATATTTTTGTATTATTTTTTTGTATAGGATTTATCAATGAATTTATAATTGACCATGTAGTTTTAATGGATTTACTGTTATCCAAAGATTTAGTATAAAAATCCTTTTTACACTTTCTTATAATATTCGTGAGATCATTTTTATATTTTTTATATATCCTAAGATTATTATCATTTCTATTATTTATATATTTTATATACAGCTTTTGTTTTTTTCTACATGCTTTCTTTAAACTTTTTGTAAACCAAGGAATATCTTTTTTCGAAAAATATTATTAGATTTATGTTTTTTAAGGCATGTTTTATCATAAATTTTACTAAAATGTGTAATAAAAAGGTCAAGAGAAATATTAATATCTTCAGATTTTATAAATGTCCAGTTTGTCTCATTAAGTTCTTTCATTAATTTATTAACATTGTTAGTGTTATTTATATTGTGAGTTATAATTGGAACATTATGTTTACATTTGAAACGTGTTTTATTTAATTTCATTATGATAAAAATTGGCAAGTGATCAGTAAATTCATATTGTAAAATACCAGATGAAATATAAGAAAAATTTCCATTATAAAAAATATTTTCAATCAATGTAGAACTATTATTATTGATACGTGTTGGTTGATTTATAGACTTAAATAGGTTTTGTAATTGCAATGTGTTTAAAAAAGAATCTGTAATAGTATTGGCTTTAAGTATGTCTATATTAAAGTCCCCACAGAGAAATATATGTTTACCATTATATACATTGAATTTTTCAATAAAATTATTTAGATAAACAAAAGAATCTTTTTCCAATGAGGGAGATCTATAAATTGAACTGATTATAATATTTCTAGTATCAAGTTTAATTTCTATAGTAATTGTATCAATGTAAAGGTTACTAAGATATAGAATGACAATTTTATTTGTAGAAAATGAACTCTTAATATAAATAGAGACGCCACCAGCTTTTTTGTGATTTCTAATAGTGTGAAAAGAGGTATATCCCTGTAATTCAAATAGATTCATATTAAATTCATTGAACCAAGTTTCACATATTGAAATAACATCAAATGTATTATGTATAGATTTAAGTAATAACTTTAAAATATCAAAGTTTTTAACTATACTTATACCATTTAATTGTAATACTGATAACGTATTTAAGTTGTATTTTAATTTATTAAGTTCATTCATCGACATATAAGGAGAAACATGGTCAACATTATAATTAAGATTCTCTGGATGATTGCAAAGAGTTGGATCATTATGAAATTGATTATCAATCATGGTCAGGTGTAAAAAGTAAATAAGATGTATAAAATAAATATGAATAGAAATGTAAGATAAAAATGATTATAAAGAAGTATAAAATTGTAAAATTAAAAGCATATATGAAGGTTTTATATAGAATAAAATAAGTAAATGAGTATGTATATATATATTTATAACGAGCATGGAACATTAAAAGTAAAAAACAAAAACATAAACATTTTTTTTGAATAAAATATTATTGTTAAGTTTAAAATTATAATAATAAATAGTCAACATTTATCAACGGGGGAAAAAGAGTTTGATTTATTGATATCATATTTATAGTGTTTGATGAGATCGTAAGGTGATTATATTGTCAAAATGACATCATCATTATCCTTTAGCGTACAACATATAAATCCATTATAAGACCACAAACTCTTAGTTAACTCATCACTTATATATATATATATATATATATATATATATATCATACATTGTACATCAATTGGTGTAATGCATACTTGGAGAAACGTATTATTATATTTATGCATATTTAAATATTTGTCTCTATATTTAAATATTTTAATATGTTTAGCGAGTTTAATATTACAGATTTAAGTACACGTGCGACTTATTTGGAATACATTTTAAATATAGCAACACATTTTGTGTATATACATTTGTTAAATCATATATAAATATATATTAATAGTTATATTGTATAGTATCAAATAATTCATTTTTATAATTAACAAAACCTATCAATATCTACATTAGTTAGTTGTTACTTATGAATTATATTATATAATTAAAATTACATAACATAGAGTATCCAATGTATACTATACATAAACTAAGTTAAATATAAATTCGGGATTTTTCATTCAAAAATGTCAATTAAATTATAGTAGTCTATATTTTTATTAGTTTTACATATAACTTTTTATTTTGTATTATATCATTATACAAATTGAATACATCCTGGATAAATCTATTTTATACAATTTTGATTGACATTAAAGTATTATAAAGTATTATAAATGAAGTAAACAAAATTAACAACGTTTGTGAATTTTTTGTTTTAATCAACGATACACAAAATTATATAAATGCAAATGTTGTACTACTCTCGTAATCATATAGTGATCTATATGTATTACAAGTTTATATTTAATATAGTATAACAAAGTAAATGAGTATGTTGTATTTACAACAACATAAATATTGATTTAGAAAATCTAAACTTAGAAATAATATGTAAAATAAAATTGCCTTATTTTTTTATATATATTTAACAAATTGTAATATATTTTTTTATAACTAGATAAAGAAATAACAGGTTATGATTTGTATTAAATATATATATATATATATATATATATATATATATATATATATATATATATATATATATATATATATATATAATTATATATATATATATATATATGTATCGGAAAATCGCATCTATTGATAAACTAATATATTTTAACTATGTATCCCATTAACTTAACATATACAGTATATATTATATCTTCTGGTTTTTCTACACTTTTTGATTCTTTTAATTTGGCATTATCTCATTCGCTTGATATTTTTATACCCTCGATTATTTGTATTAACCAAACTTATTCTAAGTCTCCCTATTTAATATTGAGCTTGTTAAACTGAGGCAACTACTTCGTAGACTACGAGGTAAAGGAGTTTAGAGGATATGCGTTCTCTAAACTTTACTATGATCTTATTTCCTTTAATGTTTGTCTATCGCTTTACAATAAAAAACATCTCTTTACCAAATCGTCATACTTCATTGATATACTCGGTTGTTATGGAATATCTTCTGAGCAAGCTAACAAATTACCACTTTATCTTAGTAGATAAAATCCTGACCAATCATCTTCCTGACCAACATGATTCAATTCTTTGTTCCTTATTTGACAATTTCTTCCAAACAAATTCTATCATTATCAATGTACGACTTAACCTGATGTACGTCCAAACATCAACTCGCCACGATTCAATCTCAATGTACACCCAGTATTAACGAATTTCATGTTGTTCGCTTCCCACACATGACAGTGTACTCATTCTGATGAAATTCTTGAACATCAATTCCCTACTTTATCATATCCCACTCAATCTACTTCGTTTATTATTACCATATTTTATTGGACTTATCACTGAAATCATTCATAGATCTCTTATATCATCTATTATTCCATGAAATATTAATACATTATTCCGATTTAAAAAAACTAATTGACCAATCTAATTTATTAAGTTATCAACAACTATCATAGTTATCATCTATAGCTAAGACTTTAAATGAGGTGTGTCCACTAACTTATTAATTAAATTAAGTCATATGATATTATTGATAAATACTAAAGTGTGTATCTTCATCATCATAGTACCGAAACTGCCTTTAATTTGATAATTAATGATATTCTCATATCTCTTGATAATAAAGTCCCATATTATCTCAGACTTATCTAGTGTTTTGAAACTCTCGATAACAATATTCTTTCAATACGATTTAATGAAATTTGTATACACGGTCATATCAATAGAATTTCATTTGTTTCATTTAGAATATTTTCAGATGACATTAACTCCTCATTGTCTCCGCCTTATGTTAACATATATGGTGTTCCATAGGCTCTATTTTTGACCCTATATTGTTCAATATATATTTTCTTCCTATACTATAATATATTCACAAATATCATAATATTCACCATCATCTTTATACCGATGATCTACATATATATACGTCATTTTCTAGATATAGTTAATCTGATTTGATTCAAATGTTTATATTTAATTGTATTACTGATCTCACTGGATGGTTCTCTCATAACTCTATGTCTATAGATATGACTAAAATTGACACTATCATATTCTCTATATATATACACAGTCAGCTATCAATCACTCATGCTTTTCTACTATATCTTCAAAATTTTCAATATATAACTACCCTTAGTTTAAATATACCCTATCACTTCGACTACGCTCCATACATTAATAACATGATATGCGCTGCCAACTCTTTTCTATATATTATTAGAAAATCTCTTTATAAGCTTACCTTTTGACATGAATAAATATGTAATTCAATCGTTAGTATTCTGTAAACTTACCCATTGTTGTTTATTAGTATGTAATTGACCTGTTAACCTGATTTATAAACTCGATCGTACACGTATTGCTATACGTGTATTGTATAAACTATGCCTCAATAGTGTCTATATATATATGCCTTAATGAGATCATTAGGCTGGCTTAAGTTTATATATATTTGTAAACATAGGCTATTGTGTATTACGCATAAGGCTATACATCTTGTATTTCCTGAATATCTAGCTCAATATATTATTATTCAGAGTTCTAACATATCTAGTCGGAAGTGCCACGTCACGAAATTAGTCCTTTTTACATCAACATAGTTGGTCTACTCTGAATTAGCTTTCTCATCGGTTATTTCTCCGAAAAGCTAGAATTCATTTTCATATGATATTCGTTGTATAACATCACTTTAATTATTTAAACGTAAACTATATTATTATCAAATTACGCATATAATCACCATATATTTGTGAAGTTATAATAAACTATATTTTATTTATTTATTATATATAAATAGATATATATATATATATATATATATATATATATATATATATATATATTTATATATTTATTATAACTATTTAATAAATGATAAATATTATTGTTTAGATACACATATACATAAAGTAATATCTGGTTATGCTTTTTATTATTTTTCAATCGGTTTGTTTATATATTAATAGAGAATACTATAAT
Source organism: Osedax fenrisi (assembly GCA_964019155.1). NCBI lineage: Eukaryota > Metazoa > Annelida > Polychaeta > Sabellida > Siboglinidae > Osedax > Osedax fenrisi. Next base: position 2,903,191 of record OZ025240.1, on the reverse strand, counting down.
TATATCATTAATTTATATATGTATATATATATAAATATGATTTATTATTGTAAGTTGTAAAGCATGGCATATTGGAGAAGTTAATTTTAGAGATGTATTTTTAACAAACATATTTGTTTTTGCGAGAACTTACCCAATCATCATATTCTAGACAATTTAGATTATAATTAGGCAAATATAAGTAATTATATATTGATATTGATATATGGCGTAGCTTTCTTAATGTATAAATAACATGCGATAACTTCAATTATATTTTTCTTATATATTATTTAAGCTTTAAATTATTATCTAAAATAAAATCCAATTAAAATATAACTAGTTACTAAGCATATTTCAGTTGAATTAATTGATATAGCATTAATACTATTTGTATCTTTATAATCTAACTATATATATATATATATATATATATATATATATATATTAATAATAAGTTGTAGTTTAGTATACAATTAATAAGTATATATAAATGAGTTTATTGAATGAGAAATATTTAAATAATATCAATACATAGATGTAACTATTTAAACAAATGCCTCACGCACCATGTTAACTAAAAAAAACCAGGCGTCTCGGACCGTCGCAATATTTATTAGCACATATAAATACATAATTTAACATTATTTTTATATAAAAGAAAATGCATAAATATGTGCTAATATATTTTCTTTATTATAGTATTTTAAAAAGTTGTCTTATATTTTAGTATTGGAGAATTTACTTATACTAAACTATATTATTATTTAAAAAATTAGTTATAAATTATAGATACACATTTCATATCATCAATATCGTGTGTTAAACGGGTTATTATTATAAGACTAACAGCATTACACTGGTTATTTTAAATATAATGTAAACATTAATTTTTTAATAATTCCTAAAATAAAAATTCATAAATGCAACAACAAAATTAAAATTATAATTTTATATAACATATAAAACATACGTAAATATATAAATAATAAATAACAATAATCAATTATATTATATTAATTTAATGAAATAACTTTGTTTTATAATAATTCCTAAAATAAAAATTCATAAATGTAACAACAAAATTAAAATTATAATTTTATATAACATATAAAACATACGTAAATATATAAATAATAAATAACAATAATCAATTATATTATATTAATTTAATGAAATAACTTTGTTTTATAATGTGTATGTATTATATAAAAAAAACTCGTGTTTTTATTATTAAAATATCGAACTATATGTCACAATGCTATATATGTAGGAAGTTTGTGAATTATAGTACTATTTATTTCAATTTTATAATTAGCCGACTCACACATAAATGATGATGAAGATCTTCTATTAGTATTGAATTCAGTTACATATTAGTCTGTTAATTTATAAAATTTTCAAAATACTTTATTTATCAATATATATATATATATATATATATATATATGTACTTTTGTATAATAATTTTAGTATGAAATTTAAATTTATTTTGAAAAAAATTATTATAATTAATATATTCATTATAATTAATTAAATATAATATTATAAATAATATTTATATTCCATTTTATTCTTCAAATTAATATATTATAGTATATACTTGTATATACAAATAATTTTAATAGATCAATGTATATATGAGTAAATATTTTATTTTTATTTTTAAAATGGACATATATTTTGTAAAAATACATAATCTCTGGTATTTATTGCAGTATTATTTAAAATTACTATGTTTTATAGGGATAATATATATATATATATATATATATATATATATATATAATATTATATATAGTATATAGTTTTTATATTATATTATTTGTATTGAGTATTAATTAACATGTATTATTTGATTAAAATAATTTAATAATATTATTATAATTTTAGCACTAATTGTGATATTTATATGTTGTATTATTACTTTCAAAACATATAACAGGTAATATATATATATATATATATATATATATATATATATATATATATTATGGATATGTATTAAACATATGATACATAAATTTATAATACATTATATTTAAATACTTACAAATTATTAATTCATATTTTATATATAACTAACATTACGCTTCAGTGATTTCTGATTTCGTTGGTAGCATTACTTGCCTTAGGTAGATCATGATCGGCAGTTTTTGACACATTGCTTCCATCCATCTCATTTTTTCATTGCAGTTGGTATCTCATCGAGTGTACATAAGGTATATTCCATCAGTTGATATATCTAGGTTTTCGGTGGTCGTCCTCGAGATATTTTACAATGAAGCGGTTGCTAATGAAGTATATCACTTGTACGTTCGTGTATACTCCTCCAGCAATATCCTGCGAATCTTAATTTATTGTTGGCGTTTAGAATTTGATTTTTTTTGTTTTTACCGTATAATTCTGTATTCGTTAAATGCTGTTTCCATGTTTTATTTAGTGCAGTTCGAAGCATTCGATATACGCTTAATCCACTTTTGTCTCTAAAGTTGAAACTAAAGTCCACCATACACACGTACATATTCTACTATGGCTCTGAAGAAGTTTCTTTTTATATTGTTGGACATTTTTATTTCTAAATAGTATGCATGCTGTTCAGTGCTGACCAAGCTTTGGCTATTCTTATTTCAATCCATGTATCTGTTCATCCAATGTAAATAACACGATATTACCATTTTTGCATTTCATGTTACCATCATCACTATTCTGATTTAATATCGTATATTCAGTCTTATCAGTATTTATCTCGATTTCAATATCATCTACTGTTTCTTCAATTTGGCGTAGTAATGTATTTGTATCCTTCATTGTATTCGTAGTAACAGCTATATCGTCGGCATAATCAGTGTATGTTATATGTAAATCTGGATATCATCTGGATATTCTTTGAGTCAGTGTGAAGCCTAACGTTGTATTGTTATCTATATCAGTCTTAAGAATATAGTCGAGACATATTATGATCAGGAAAGATACGAGGGTATCTCATTAAATGACTCCAGTGGTTATCTCAAACACAAACTTATAGAGTATTCGCGACCGTTCCCCTAGCCGCAACATAGGGAGCAGGTGGATGGGAGTTTTTATCACCACGTCACCGTTTCAATTTCGCATATAGATTATGAAATATGGACCTAGATTCCTACAGAAACTGAGCTATTCACAAATTGTCCACTTGTATTATATTATATAATCTTAATTATTAGAATATATTTAATTTGTATGTGAATACATTTTATATTTGTATATGTATGTTTATATATATATATATATATATATATATATATATATATATATATATATATACATTAATTATATAAATGATACCGAGCTTTTGATGCCGAGCCTAAGAATACGAAATTTCATTATTTAGATCTAAAAAAATACATTATTAAAAATCTATTGGATTGTAAAAAATGTAAAATTCTGCCTAAATGAATAAGATTTGAATAAACTGTATTATGAACTTTGTTACCCCATGTAATTTATTGTTTAAAAATATGGGTCATACTTATAAATCTAATATAAACTGTATTCATGTTATACAAATCTTTCAAAATTAGTTTTTTTTCATAATCTATTGATTTTATTTTTTTTAAACTATTTATAGATCATAAGTTAATAAATATATTTGATTTGTGTAAATATTAAACACTAATATTTATGCATAGAATATATTATAAAATGTGTAGTCCACGTATTTATATACATTATAAACGATAACTAAAAAAATTAATATAAGAAGTACTTTTTATTTCATATAACCTTATAATAAATATAAATATTTGATTAATTCTTATGGACGTAGACTTTTGAATTAATTAAATATTGATAACAAAATTATTATATATTTCCCTATTCTGCAATAATTAATTTTAATTATTTTAACATTGTAATTTTGTTCTGCTATTAGTTTCTACCTCAAATTATATTTAATATTTTTAAATTTTTAATAAGTTTAATATTTTAATTATTGTTATCTTTACTCGTACGGTTACATTAATTTCTTCTATTAATTCCCATGTTATACTATAATTACGCTTCGATTTATTTACATAAAAAAAGCTAATATGAATTATATTAAATAAGTAACATAGTGTATCTCTACATATTCTCGTTCAAATATTAACTTGAAAATTATCTAAATAGTTTTTACTTTGCGTAGATAATTTATTATTGAATATTTGCCAATATAAATATATATATATATTATATTTTAATTTATTTAATCTGTTTATCCTTTCTTGTTAAATTAATCTGTTTATCCCTTCTTATTTATTATTATTTTGTTAATTTTATATATTACATGATGATGTTGATCATTTGTTCAAGTCATTGATGAATACAATCATTTGATCTTATTTATAATTAGAATTAATGTTAAAAGGAAGTCAACTTAGATTTGAGCTTAATTTATATTAGTTTATTCTTTATTAATTTATTATTATATTCCAATTTTAATTGAATATTTAAGAATTGTGAGAATGATAAGGGTAATTGTCTCGATATGTTCTGCTTCTATAATTACCCTGTTGTTAAAACCAAATTTGATAATAATAATAATATATATATATATATATAATATATTAATTAATATAACTATTAATCTTATTATAGGCATTTAATTATTATTATCATATTCAATTACTATAGTATTATATATTAATATTATTAAAACGTTTATTTAGAAATCTAAAAGAATGTCTAAATAAAGATATAGATCCAAAAGTGTTAGTAAAAACTATGTTATACTAGTTTAATAATCGTATAATTTATGTAACTCTATCAAAACAATATATATATATATATATATAATAATTTATATACATATTTTTACAATATAAATGTTAAAATTCTACTTTTAATAGAAATACTGTGCTAGACGACATTGTGAAAAGTGATGAAATAGTTCAAATATTTGATGCAATTACTGAATGTGTAATCGGAATGAAAGATGATTTAATTCGTGTAACTACAGATGATTTATAATAATTGATGAATTTATATTGAAAATATATTCATTATAATAAAAAGTGAACTTGTTTTTAATTATAAATCAATTTATATATATAGGTAATGTTAACTATATTATAGAATCACTCAGTTATGAATAAAAATACAATACATTTTATATATTAATAAAGATATTACAATTGTAATGTGTTGCGAGTTAAATTAAATGTGTTGTAAGTAACGTCGGCTTATATATCTAGTTATATCATGTACGACTGGATAGTTACATGTAATACGATATGAATGACGTATAGGATAGCAATATATACACGAATAGAAATTCAAATGTATTGCTTATATATGTGAAAATATAATATTATATACGCTGATGATGATATAGACTAATCATTGTTAGCTGTATACAATTATACATGCAATTAATATCGGATAGGCTTTTTTGAGATTCTACCTAATATTGTTATGTATTCACTGTTTTTGTTGATATATGAATACAGTTATTATAGTCCTGTAGTTCTTTGGGTATATTTTGGTTGGTTATGGATTTATAAGTATGTATAATAGTATTATAAATTATCAAAAGGATATTTAGAGTTATTAGAATTCAATTTTCAGATGCATTACTACAAAATCCCCTAGAGCATTATTAAATGCATATACAATTTATTGCAGACCAATTTTAGAATATGCATCCATAATGTGGTCACCTTTTCAAAGGTTAGTAAATTTCGTAGTCTCTGGGACCAAATTGAAAAAGTGCAAAGATTATTTACTAGACGATTAATTACAAGATGCGTAGGATATAAAAATTCATCAAATATTAATTATAAATCATATATAGAGAGATTGGTATATTTTAAATTAGAATCACTTGAACTTAGAAGGTTAAAAATAGATCTAACTACAATTTTTAAAATTTCAAATAATTATACAGATATAAATATATCTGATTTCTTAACATTTCGAATAATTGTAGAACTAGAGGTAATTGTAAAAAATTAAATGTAATACATAATTATGATAATACAATTAAAAATATAATTAATAATAGATCAGTTAATATATGGAATTCATTAAATAATGATATAATAAAATCTGTATCTGTTTCATCTTTTAAAAATAAAATAAACAAAATCTGTTTCGACAAACAACTTTTTTTTAACAGAAATTTATAATTTTATATTGATTTATGTTTAATTTTGTATCTAAATTATTGCATATCTATTCTGGTTTTTTTTAATGTGTTTTTGTTATAGAAAATTTGGGTTTTTATATCTATATTTCAAATATATTATAATATAAAATTAATAATTCATTATTATTACAGATAAAGTATGAAGTATTATTTTATTTTTGTTTGTTCTGTATTTTATTTAGTTATAAATTTATTTTTGTTATAGAAAATTCGGGTTTTTTATATCTATATTTCAAATATACTATAATATAAAATTAATAATTCATTATTATTACAGATAAAGTGTGAAGTTTTATTTTATTTTTGTTTGTTCGGTATTATATGTTTGTTTTATATATATTTTGTAAATATGTTTCAAATGTATTATATTACTAAAATACAATATTAATAATTTTCTGTTATTTCAGATTATAGTGATAAGTATTATATTATTTTGTTTCGTAATATTATTGGTATGTTTTGTTATTAACTGTTTTTGTATAGGTATATTGGTTTATTTTATTTGTAACTTGTTCTGTTTATATATATATATATGTTTCAAATTTATTATACAATTAAAATATAAAATTAATAAAGTACCTACTATTATTACAGATTTTGGTAAGTATTACATTATTTGTTTGTTTCATTCTAGTATTGGTTTATTTTATTTTTAACATGTTCTGTTTATAATATATTTAAAATTTAACATTTAAATATTAAATTATATAACTAATAATTTATTACTAAAACATAGTACAAGATGAAGAATTCTATAAAGTTAAAGTATAAATTGAATATGTCGATGCCACTTACAAAATAATGTATTTTATTTCTATTTTCGATTATTTTTACGCTATCTTTTATTTCTATTTTGATCATTTTTCGTTTATTTTTACTATATGATTTATTTCTACTTTCGATTGTTTTTCGTTTATTTTTACGGTAATTGTAAAACGTTTTAATTTCTTTTAATTTTTTAATTTCGTATTATTCTTTGTTTATTTCTATAACGTATGTTATCGTTAGCAAATATTTATATTTTATACTTTCGATTATATTTTGGGCTATGTATTTGCTTAAATAAATTATCAATCAATCAATATATTTATTTATATATAAGTCACTTAACTAAAAATATATTTTTTTTAAATATATTTGTGAAATAAAAAAAAATGAAATTTTGCAAAAATATTTTTTTTTAATATTTTTTACTAAAAAGACATGAAAAAACAGCAACAATTATTTTACTAGTTTTATTGTATTAATCCTTTAGAATATTTTATATGTTAAAAATGTCATAATACAATCTTGAAAATATCTATATAAAAACTATATTTCCAAAATTTTATTTTTTATAATGTAAAAATTCATATTCATCGTATGTTAATTTTTAAAAGGACATCGTCCCCCCTAAAAATTGTCCAAATATTCTGAAATTGTGTTGGTTCGATATATTATAACAATAATAATAGCCTCAAATTTTTGTAAAAATCCATTAAAAATGTATTAATGTAACCACTCTTAACGGACGCGTATTCAATAAATATATAAATATATATAATCACAATGTGGAGTGAATATGTGTGCGAGATCCCCTAGGACTTCACGCACGGATAGCTGGACTACACTTTCTCACTGATGTTATGTAATATCTTCTCACGTGTTCTATTCGCTGCACTTATTATCCATAATCTATCGACGTATCGGTCATGTACTAAAGAGTCTATCGCCTATTTTAAGAAACTACATGCGCAACAAGTTTCCACTGTAACGAATAATATAATCTGCGCGTGAAGTATTAACTATACTAAAGAGGTAAATTCATTACTAACTATAATATCTAACATCACTCGATCTCATTTAGTATCTAGAATTTATATCTAGTATGACATATATCATTTACATGTCATTATTGCAAATAACCTGCTTCTATAATATATCTTCCATGTAACTCATAAATTCATTCTATCACCATATATGACTCTTCCCAATATTAGTTATATCCAAATCATGGATTCATATAAATGGCCCCCTTCGTCGTATGCGATTTACATTTTATCTTCGCCCAATTTCCCTCGTGCATCCTAGATACCGCATCATATATATATCCACTACAGTAGTATCTCATTCAGTTATCCCTACCTCTATACTCCTCGCTAAGCTCTCATCCGATCCCCTAAATCTGAATAATTGTATATACCTAAACTAATTGAGATTAATCAATTTCCTAAACTGATTTTTCCCCATACTTCAAAATACCTAATATCACATCATATTTCCCATATTAAATCTTCCTTTTCTTCTACCTCTATTCAATCTCATCTCGTTCCACCTATACATGCATATTCTACATAATATGATTCGTAACTTTTCAGTTGTTATTGAACAATTACAAATGTATTTATCAAATATTACTTTCTAAAATATCTATTTCTATAGCCAAATTTAAAAACGTTATTATTATATATCTCTTTAATAAATCATTCCGTAACACATTTTTCAAAAGGTTTAGTTCCATAAATGTAATTCCCCGAGTCTCCCATATCTATGTAATAAACTACATACCTTATAACAATTGTTTATTAGATAAACCCCTTAACCATGATTATATATTAAAATTTATTTATTTATCTAGATTAAAACTTTACTTATGTTCCCGAATACCAACCACTAACTATATTTGCCTTTTTCCAATTATTATTATATAACCTATCATTATCCACACGTGATTCTCATTAATATGAGAATTATTATAGAAAATGGCAAGTAAATCAAGTTCCCTCATGCTCATATCCCCTACAAAAATATGGATAGCACATGATTACACTGATATATTCTCTATTTTCTTTGATATATATTTCACATCCTCCCCATATTCATGAGTATAGAGAAGGTGCGTGATTTATTATACATTATGATTTACTTAGTCCTAATTTCACCCATCATATTTTTTCGTATAATGAGTTTTTCTTTGTTTCTATTCAATTTATAGACTTACATATCAGATTATTATTCTATTGTTTAATGAATTTAACGATACAATTTTGAATATGTAAATCTAAACTATGATTTAAATTAATATTTTAAACCCATATCAAGTTTCAAGTATCTTATGAATTCACTAGTTATAATTCAAGTAGTACATTTTCATACCTATACTGCTGATAATCTCTCGACCTTATTTTCTGAAGGTATCATGATTCATGTAATTGTTGAATTGATCATTCCTAAGCTGGTCTTCTTAACAATATGTAATCATAAGTTTTATATGTAGGCTAACTCTATTTCCTTCTTATCCAAGAAACACATTAATTATAGACAAATAAAATATATTAATATTATTGTATTATCCTCTGAACTTGTATCAATTATTGTATCTAATAAATGTTATCTACCTGCTCAATCATTACTGTCATTCATCAACAATATAGTATCCCTTGTATATTAATCAGTACAAAAATGTATAAGTATCTATCTATATGTTTACTGTTGTATATCTGTGTGTGTACTGCTAATGGATATGAGTATATAGATATGTATGTATGGATAACACCAGGTTCAAGGTTAAGGTTTATTAGTTATGCAGAAACGGGGATATGGGAGATAGTGGATCAAGGAGTGTGGTGTGCTGACTGCCGAGTGTAGAAACCCGGGAGTTCTTATAGGGAGCGTGGAACGCACGCCTATACATTTAATACCATATTAGGGAGTTATCGAGGAATGCGCGCGACTTCGATTGCGTAATATCGCGCGCGCTCGCATTCCAGATAAGCGTGTGTTTGACAATAACACAATAACAACTCGTGGAATTAACCCAGCGTGGTACTTCATATGTGTCTATATATGGGCACACAATATACATTGGAATATAGATATCTACGAGTATGCAATACTGCGTAGTATAACGTGATATGAATATATATATATATATATGATATAGGGGTATATGCATATATATATATGTGTGTATATATATATAGGTATATATATAATTGTGTATGCGTGTATACAGACATGTATGTGCATTTGTAATATATATATATAACATCCCTCTTTGTTTAAACAAAACTCAATTGGAAGTACCAAGACGGTCGGGAGTATGTCGAATACGTGTGGAACGTCGTAATACAGGGGGCGTGTCCAACGGGTGTTCCGCGGGTGTAACGTGTTGCGTACACGGTAGTGTATCGGGAGGTACGGGGCGGATGTCGCGGCGGTTACGACGAATGTAAGTACCGTATGGGGTACCTAGATTGTAACTGCGTGGTTGCGGGCCATATTGCGTGATGGTCGCCAGTTTAACTTGCGGGATATCGGGTAGCGGTATAGAACGTTCGAGTCTTCGGCGAGAAGGGGGCGTGGAATCGTGGTTGAGGTATCGTGGTAGTATGTAGCTACTTCGCAGTCTACGTGCGGTTGGTATGTATCGTATACACGAGGAAGGGGGGGGGGTCGAAATCTTTCGATTGAATAGCAGCTCTGTAGTGCTATTATCATAACCTCGGACAAGCGTCGATCGGAAGAGCAGTGTAGCTTTCGCATCCGAAGACCACTGCCATCATCTCTCTTTCTATATTAGAGTTTCATTTCTTGGAGCTAATCGGTAGCTCGAGTTTGCCGTACTGGTGAAGAGTGGACCCATCCTACAGAGAGACGCGTGTCGTTCGTCTGTAGATGCGGTCGGACTCTTCTAGGGGATACAATTGATTAAATATGCGCAAGAGCAAGTATACTAAACTATAGCTTCCCTGTACGCCGGTGTCAATACATCTCTGCAGTGATTTCAGAGGCAAACATCTGTGGATGCCTCGTCACGCGATGTTACCATATTGGATACGACCTTGTCGAATGTCCATCTATTTAATCGCATGATGTCGACCCTGTGTAGTCGACTTTTCTGATCAGCACTTCTGTGTAAGTGTGGCCATTTTTGATCTGCATCTGGAGGTGCCCGACGGGCACTGTCCGTGTGGCCAGCAAGGATTGTGGTCTCGGGGAACAAGGAGTATGGATACTGCCTCTTGTTCGATCAGCACCTGGGCCCCAGGCCCAGGGAGTGCCGGTGTGGCCAGCAAGGATCGTGATATAGTGGATCAAGGAGTGTGGTGTGCTGACTGTTGTTCGATCATCACCTGGGCCCCAGGTCCATGGGGTGCCGGTGTGGCCAGAAAGGATCGCGATATAGTGGATCAAGGAGTGTGGTGTGCTGACTGTCGAGTGTAGAAACCCGGGAGTTCTTATAGGGAGCGTGGAACGCACGCCTATACATTTAATACCATATTAGGGAGTTATCGAGGAATGCGCGCGACTTCGATTGCGTAATATCGCGCGCGCTCGCATTCCAGATAAGCGTGTGTTTGACAATAACACAATAACAACTCGTGGAATTAACCCAGCGTGGTACTTCATATGTGTCTATATATGGGCACACAATATACATTGGAATATAGATATCTACGAGTATGCAATACTGCGTAGTATAACGTGATATGAATATATATATATATATATATATATGATATAGGGGTATATGCATATATATATATGTGTGTATATATATATAGGTATATATATAATTGTGTATGCGTGTATACAGACATGTATGTGCATTTGTAATATATATATATAACATTTACTACCTCAATATCTATGTTTAAGACATAATTTGTCCTCTTAATACTTATCCCATTATATCTATAAAAAAAATTTAAAACTAGCTAGTGCCACATCCCTTATTTACATACTATATTCTTATTTTGTCTCTCAAATTAAGTATTACCCCATATTTTAAACATTCTATACTCCCATCCTTAATACAACTTCTTCCAACCTCAATATCTGATATAATTACCGTCCTAGATCCTAATTTCCTTTTATCTGTAAAATTATTTAATTAATATCTGTCCATCAACTAAATAGGTTCATATCACAAAACTCCTTCTATGATGTCTTCAAATTTCATTCTGAAAATGTCGCTCAACTGAGACAACCCTCTTTAAAATCATGAACAATATATATGCCAAAGTTTCCCCTTCACTATGTATTCAAATGGTTCTCATTGTTCTCTCTTGTACATTTGACTCTCTTTCGAAACGATATCCTTATATCTATATTTTAGATAATTTGCATTAATGTTAGTTGGCTCTAATGGATTAACTCTTACATCATAAACAGGTCATCCTTTGTTAAAGTATGTGATTTATCTCCTTACCCCATCTATCTTCGATTTGGTGTCTGAAAATATTCCGTCATATGACCACTTATAATATGCTTACATACGGTACCTGTACGGTATATTATATCAATTACCTGCTATTTTCTATCATATATATCTGACGAACTCCAACTATACTCACTCCTCTATTAAATACTGGCTCTTATCCATCAATATTCTGCTAAATATCTCAACAATTATTCCCATCAACAATTCCCATCATTCCCTGCAATCTATCTTATCACACTTATTATATCCAATCCCAAGTTAGTTATTTATATTGGTGTCATTTTTAACTATTATATATTTTTCTAGCCATATTATTAACTTTTCTTGCTAATTATTATTTATTTAGAATCAGTTGTATCCATAAACATATTACTTGTCATCTCTGTGCTGTTCTTATTAATTCACTTGTAGTTGTCGTATTAATTATTTTTCTTTATTATATAACCTTCCTGCTTCATCTATAGACCTATTAAATATAATTATTAGATAATCTATACGATCCATTTTCAATAGTAGACTATCTGATCATTCGAATACTGACTCCTTTCAACTTCTACCATACTGTTTCCCATATAAAAAATATCCCTAATTCGATTAAATTATCTTACTAATAAATCTATATGTTCCTCCACTCCTTCATATATAGTTAATTTACTATTAATTCATTCCACCATCTACTTTACACGTTCAACATTCAATATATTTCTTGTACACCCAAAACCATCCTCGTTTAAATTCCAGAGATGAGCATACTAATACATTATCACATACCTCTGTAATGTACTCCCTTCATCTATAATATCCATTCAATCTCCCATTCTCTTCAATATGCATCTCAAATCATATATATAATATATCAAATATCGTTATATTATTATTATCTTTAATATTTCGTTCTTATTACTTCCATTTTCTTAAATTAGTTTTTTATTTTTTTGTTATTGAAATAATTTTATTTTTATTTTTTCGTTTTTTTAAATACACTCATAAGGAGTGTTATCGCAATGTAAAGGTGCATAATATACCATACCTTAGAACGTATTATATATATATGTGCGATGCAAATTTTGCGTATTCAACACATAAGAATCTGAGAAAACTGTAATACCACGTGACCTAATAAAACTACAAGTATTATATTATGTTTATAATATCCAACAATATCGATTAATAAATAAAATCAACAATAATTTATAATAAAATTTTAAATTATTTATAAACATGTATACAATATAATAGTATTTGTTAAATACATATTATATAAATATGGAAGTTATAAGTAATATCTGTTTATTTTCGATATTAATTTTAATAATATGCGTAATGAAAACTTATAGTGAGGTGTGTATAGTTAACATATTATATGTACCATGATTATATAGATAATTACATTTATAAAATGTGTATTTTATAATACCTTTCGTAATTGTATAATATAATTAATATATTTATATATATATATATATATATATATATATATATATATATATATATATATATATATATATATATATAAGGGTGTACAAATAAAAATATATGAAATATAATAAATGAATTTTATCGATATTCATCATCGTATTATATCGAATATCAGATTGTCGAATTTACTAAAATATTTATCTGTAGATATTTTATTATTTGTATTAGTACTACTACTGTTAGATACTTTATTAGGATTCGTGTATTTATTTATATAGATAATGTATTTCTTATTTATTTAAATATTAATTTGATATTGAGAAAAATCTAATAGATTATATGTATTAATATAGTATGCAGTATAGTTGTCATTAAAATTATTAAGTATAATTTCATTATCTCTATAACTAATAAACGCAATAATAGTTTCTTGAGTTGGTACTTGTTATCTTGTTGTAGTTGAATTAATAGGGTGTTTTTATAACCTGTTGATATATATTTATATATAATTGAAATCATATGCATAATATAATATATATATATCATAATCATTAAATAGCAATACAATAATGGCCCTTTATATATATCTATAAATATGTGTATGCAAATTCAATAAATTAGCAATACCGGAAATGTGCATGCAGTAGAAAACGGATAATCTATGTTGCTATTATTATTTAGGGCAGTACTTTCATTTCACTCTGAAACTTAATATTAAGTGTTTACTTATAATCTAATGGATATTATATCCCTTATAATTTGCTACCATGTTAAGGTATACATGATTTTAATGAGATAGCAGCATTATCTATACACAATTATATCTATACAATTATGTATACTATTATATATATACACAATTAAGACCATTTCTAAATCGTATTTAAGTATAATGTATGGTCTGAACGGGGATTGAACAAGGGTACAACTGCCGTCGTTCTTACTATATAATATTATGATTTAATAATGCTATATATATATATATATATATTTGTCTTTATATATATATATATATATGATCACATTGTAATACATTAATATGTTAATTGTACATTATAGGAATGTGATTCATCGTACATTCAAAATGGAATATTAAAGGAAAATGCAGTTAATAGATGCGATACAAGAGAGTTTAAATGTAGTGGTTCAAATATCATAATATTAAATAACAATGCCTTCTATCCACATAAGTGTAGCCAGAAAAATAGTAATATTCAATTGTTACAACTATATAATAATAAAATTAAATATATTAATAGTAGTCATTTTAAATATTTAGTCAATTTAACTGCAATATATTTATGGAATAATAAAATTACATATATAGGTAGATTATTGTTTAGTACAAATATAAAATTAGAAAATATATATTTATCCAATAATTTAATCTCTCAATTTGATCTTGATTTAAAATCATTGATTAATTTAAATGTATTAGATTTAAAAAATAACACTCTTACTACTTTACTTCAAAGTGTATTTGAAGTTATGTTTATTAATACAACTATAGTAAGTTTACTGCTACATAATAATAGGTTTACTTGTGATTGTGGCACGCAATGGATAAGAGAGCTAGAAAACATAACCAATAAGAACATACATGTATCCGACACTGACAAATGCCAAACTAACAACAGAACAATAAAGTGTTGGTTCAATCTCAGTAAAGATATATGTCAATCAATAAATATACGTAGCTGCGATAATGGTTAGGGTATATATGATATGATATATAACTATTTCTTATTTTATTGACTATTTTTATATTTATATTATATTTTTATACGTATACTCTTTTATATTATTATTTCTACCATTACTATTTTATATGTTATTTAATAATGATGAAATTTGAATATGAAATTATGAGTACAGTAAAGTGTATATATTAATGACATTATACTTTAATTACATCAATACATCATATACTAAATATGGTTATTTAAATTTAATATTGTACTCCAATATAATTTATCGATTTTAAATGTGGATATTGTTCATTCTTATATTCAATCGATGAGAGAGTTTGACTTAATATATATAATTCGGTTTTTTTAGTTTGCATGGGTATTAACATTGCCAATATGTTAATATTGTGGAAAGTGTATACACTATAGCTATAGCTATAGCTATGATTGTGTTGTATTATTTAGTGGGTCATTCTCATCTTATGTTGTTTCAGATTTGAAATATGTATTATCTTACTCATACCAAGTTTGTATTACAAATTTTAAATTTATTTATAAAAATTATTTTTTTTAATTTTGTTTTAAAATTGTATAATACTTATATTTTACCATTACAATTTAAATACAATCTCCATAGTAACTTTTAAATTTAATTTTTTTCAACGGAAGATCATAAGCTTTGCTTCAATATCTATCCGCGTTATTATACCAAATTCTGAATTATATATTCTAATATATATATATATATATATATATATATATATTAAAAATAGGATATTCAATATTATAATTATTTATAAACAGTTAATCTTACTGAATCTCAAATAAACATTACGATAACTACTATTAAATCAGGTTTTTATTAAATATAAAAATTATAACAAATTTTCAACTTAATTAAAACTATTACATTGAAATATTAACTATAGTTTAATTATAATTCATTAAAATTATATAATATTTATATAGTTTATTCATAATTAAAGATATATTAATTATATATATATATATATATATATATATATATATATATATATATATATATATATATATATATATATATATATATATATATATATATATATAATATAATATAATATAAAAGGTTTATTGAACTAATGAAAACGATAGATGTTTATAGGCGTCAAGTTGATATAATTTAATAAATAAATAAATACATAAATAAATAAATACATGAATAATAATAAATTGTAAAGAATACATTATAATGATATCATATGTGAATATAGTCCACATTTGAAAGTAATAAAAGATAATATAGTCCGTACGTCATTGGGAAGAATATTCCAATACTTCGGAGTAGCAGCAGTAAAATCAGCATATGCACATATAGATGAGACAAACGGCACAGAAAGTTTCATCAGCTCACATTTGAGACTTGGACTCGTAGTTGCTCATATTCCGACTCTCTTTGAAAGGTATTCCGGAACTCCCATATATATTGCTTTGTGAGTAATGCAAAGAAGACGAAACTTACATATATCTCGAAATGTCAACCATCCGAGTATCGTAATTATGATATGCATATGCATTCCGTAACCATGGTTACATAAGTACGCTTATGCTTACACTTGTTTCCATTCCTTTTGCTGACAAGTAGATATCTCGATAAGGTCAGTGAACTTCTATATCTAACTGAGTTCTCTCTCATTTATTATGAGATACCAATCTGATTATTATTATTAAATAGTATGCGAACATCTCTACATTATATTGAATTGAATGTATTCATCAATTTTGAGGAATGTTAATAAAAAGCTAAATACTATATATAAGTCTACTAAATACTAATGAATGTAATAATGATTGAGTTAAATAAATGTAACTTAAAACGATCTTTGCCTATGTTATACCGGAAATAATTAGTAGAGCTGACAGTTTTTGGTATATGTACTAAATAATCTAGTGAATTATTAATAGTAAAACTTAGAGTAGTGATGGTGTTTGAGATAGGAAATTAGATAAGTGTGGATGAGTGAGAGTATTTGAAGAAAGATATCTAGTAAGTATAATTCAATCATTTTTAGTAATATTTAGTGAAAGTAATTACAGGAAAACCAATAGATCAAATAATTAATATAGTTAGCAATTGAAAGTTGAATTATGCCTATATTAGAACGAAGTGGAATAAAACTATAAATGTGTAAGTCATCAGCTAATAGGTGATAACCGTACTGTATCTGTATATATGATAGGTGTTATTAGGATTATTAAGAATAAATTGTTAAGAAATAATTGTTAGAATAAATTGATAAAAGAAAGTAATAAGTTTTTGTATCAATATAAATACAGTGTATCAGTGAGAAGGTACTATATATATATCATAAGTAGATCATGAACATCATATAGGAAGGGAAAATAGATAGTTAATATAAGAAGTAATAAATATGAAAAGAATACTGTAGATTGGATTAGAAGAGTAAATATTATAAATTATATTGACAATTTTATTTTTTTTAATATTTTTCAAAACTTTAGAATATATGTAAAATGTTAAGGATATTTTTCAAAGGAAGAGATAAGTATTTTTGTAAGTTTATATACAAATTCAGGATTTTTATAAAATAATATAGTTATATAGTTATATACTACTTTTTAATATAGTAAACTGATTTTTACGTCATATATAGATTGTATAGTCTTTATAGATATGTAGTATAACTAGTTGTAGTATGATTAGATATAACTAAAAATATTTAGATATTATTTTTGTCAATATAATAAATTTCAAAAAATGTTTTCTCATATTTCGTAATAATCTTTTTGAAGATATAAAGTTCGTGTTAAAATCATGGGGAAATGGACTTTCAGTAATTATTAATTTATTTCAGTATGTGCTTGTATAATATTAATATATTGAAGAACGGTGTTTATGAGCACTAGATAGAGGTAAGTAGAAGACAATTTCGCATTATTATAATAATATATGTATTATAATCATAAATTATTACATTATAATGTATTTTTTAAATTATTATACCAATATAAATAAATTCTCTATATATATAATATATTTAAATTACTCTTCATAAATTATATTTATAGAAAGATATACAAATTTATATATTAGTAGTAAATTGCGATTGGTCTATGGGTGTTGTATATACAGAGGGTTATATAAGATTAAACGCACATATCAAGGACCTTAAAACTGGATTATATGAGGAAGCACATATACTTGTACAAGTAACGAGAATCAGTTAAATGTTTGAAATCATTATAAGTAGATAACGATATATTAACAAATATTAAAACTAGTTAACTCAAAAAGAGAACTAATGTGATTGAAAAGTATGGATGAAATCATGGAATTCATCACATAATATTCATAAATATTCACATAATCATTCTTAAAAATATATTTAGGTTTTAGATCTAGGTGAATAAGAAAATTCACTTGATTAGGAATGTATTATGAGGTCGTCCTTATTAATATAAGTATAGGTATCAGATAGGTAGGTGTAATGGAAATAAACTAATACGGACACTTTAACAATAAATTGTGTTAACATTTTATGATTCAATATTTGTATTTAAAAATAAAATTTATTAATATTATATGATTATAGATATTATTTTGATTTTAAAAAAAATTTATTCAACAGATAATAGGGGTTCGGAAATGGTCACCGAATACGGACATCCTGTGTTATAATACGGACATCCTATATACCACTAGATAAATTATATGGTATTGATGAACCAATCAGATAAATTACATTTATATTATTTATAATCCATTTTATAAATAATTTAATATAATTTAATTAGTAATTCATTTATTAAATTTTATTATTTTATTAATTAATAATACAAGTTAAGTATATAAATTATAACATTATTAAATGTAGCTTCATTGATGGTCATAAAATTATAACGCACACCATTTTTATGAACATTAGAATAAGTCATACGCTGCGTGCTGAAAGGGTGTATTAATGCATTAAGATTGTACGTATTAGGGATTTATATGACCTATAGATATATTCTTATAACGTAATTAATTTTTTTTTATTCTACTTATTCTTCTACTATTTCTTGTTTTTAATTATATTCCTATATGATTTTTTCTCCCTCGGAATCTTAAATGGGTGAAAGACTCGATAAGTTCTGCTTCTTCCTTCACCCCACAAATCAATTTATTAGTATTATATATATTAAATATAATACATTAATATATATGAAATATTAAATATAATACATTAAATACAATTATATTGTAATTATATAAGTATGTAATATTATATAGATACAGATGATGGTAATATATATGCTGATAAATTATATATACTTGGTTAGTATTATTATACTTATATATATATATATATAATATTATTAATATATATATATTATATTCTGTTTCATATTTTGTTTCATAATGTATTCTCTATTATATTTATTTTATTTTAGTATTCCATACATAAAATGTAATAATCAACATATAACCTAGATATTATAATATACAAATATTATATGTATTTAACTAAAAACAGATTGCATATTATATACTTATAGTAAATTATAAATTCAAGAATTATTAATTAATATAATAGATGTATTACTTTTAAATTACTCAATTAAAATATTTTATTTGTTATCAAATATTAAAAAAAAAAATTAATAATATGTTATCGTGAAATATTTTATAAATAAATATCATAAGGTTTAATGTTACTAATATTGATAATTATTGAATTAACCCATATACTTATATATATTCATTCAATACAAGTTATTAGTTTATTTTGTGTTATTAGTTTATCTATAATATAGAGTAGGCCTATTAATTATTTTAATATTTATAAATAACCTAATATTAATTTAATATGTAAATAATATTTTATTTAAAAATAAAAATAGTTTATCTATCAGTGATATTAATTTATAAATTATATATATATATATATATATATATATATATATTTAATTTATTTTAGTAGAGCCCTTTCATCCCATCTAGGAACTTAGATGAAGCTTTCACTTATAACCATATTTCTCTAATGTCCCTTAGAATCCGCTCTCATATTAAGACATCCATGGTTTGAATGATAGCTGGTCATTTATGTATACACAATCAAATCAAATATGTTTATTATTGTAACACCTATTTTAATCTCCGGACGGGGCTTGAAGCCGTTAACTACTGCTTGAGTATCTGACACCTTAGCAAATTGAGCCACACAGGCAGTTATATATATTATAATATGTAAAAACTAATGTTTTAAATAAATAAATATTTAAATTAAATAATATTATATATAATACGTCAATTAACTGTGTAATGCTTAATAACCATACTTATATGTTAGGAATAATACTTGTATTAATACTATATTGTATCGTTTATATAAGGTTTGTTATATCAATGTTATATAATATATTTCATAATTTATACGGTGTGAATTATGTATTTATAATATATATCTTTGTGAGTATATATTATTAGATAATCGCTTTGAGCAGACTTTGTATTAGTATTCGCATGAACTCGATAAACTATTTCCAATGTAATTCAATTCAAATCACTATATATAATTCATAAATAATATTTGAATACAAGTAGGTTTGTGTAAACCTATTTGTGTAATAACAAAATATAAACCATTAAAAAGTATCAACATAAAATAGAAAAAAATCCTAATATTACTAGAGTACAACATAATTAGGTTTATTTTAATTACAAGGATTGTATATCTCATTTAAAATTTTAATTTAATTCCCCTATACTTACATATAAATGAATATATAATCACATTCTATTTATCTAATATACTATAAAAATGTATTAGTTAACAAGTAATAAATGTCCTATTCTAAATATAAATGTTGTAATAGTTCTCAGTAAAGAAATATTAAAAAATAAACTGAACATTGTATATTCTCCTAATTGAATAAGAAAACTAACGTAATAACACTCTTAATATAATGACATGTATGCATATTACTTTATAGGCTTTACATATTAAATACTCCATATCATAGCATAATTATATAATTCTTCAATAAATTCGGTTGTTAATAATATATTACTTTAGTATACGTATACGTATTCACTTTTGAAAAATACTAAATCTATTAAATTAATTAACCATATATATAATATTTTTAAGATTTTTAATACGATAATGTATAATATTATATATGAAATAAGGACATTATATGTCCTTATTTCTCAGAACTAAGAAATTAGTATTTATATTTCGAAACATGTATTACTAACATATTGTATATTCTCCACATAAAAGTAGGACCTACACATCCTCACAATATATATGTTCCTCTTTATCAATTAATTCATTCATGTTATCATATTTATAATGATAATATATAAACTTTCTCATTACATTTGACCTTTACAAATTATAATTTGTTTAAATAAACAATAATAATTAAAATAATAATGAAATTAAATTATATATTTCAAAATATAGATATTATAAATATTAATATTGTTTTTTAAATATGAGAAAAAAAATGTCAATATAAAATAAAATAATTTAAATATTTTATATTATTTAGATGTAAAAAAAGATCAAAATCGAATTTAGAATTATCAATGTTAGTTCAATAAATTATTGATAATATTTTAGTGGATATATTTTAATTTTAAATACAATTAATAAAAATTATATTAATATAATATTCCTTATCATTAAGATATTATTTATTAAATATACATAAGTATATAACAATTAATATATTAATAAACTATTAATTTAATAGAATTGAAAAGGAGAAGGATTTAGAAACTAAAAAAAGTACTTCTGCAACGGATATTACTGCAGCTTTCAAGGATTGTTTATTCGCTCTGGAAAAAGATGTCATTGATGATGAAATTGCTATGATGTAATCAAAATGTATGGGATACATAAATTCGAATTTATTTTATTTCAATATAAATTATTTATTTTGATATACTAATACATATAATAATATATAAAATAAATGTATTATCATATATACACTTGGAATCATTTTTTTTAAGTTTTAAGATACTAATATTAACATACATAACAGGTAACAAGCTTTAAAATGGTCTTACTATAATTTAATAATTAAGATTAGATACTAACATATATTATACTATAGGTATATATACCTACTGACAGATAATTCAAAGTAATATGAATAACTACCTATGACTCATAGGAAACATCCATCGTTGTATGAATACGATATGAATCCTACTAACACGACTTACTGATACGAAATAAAATACATCAAATCTTACATATTCACTAGCATGTTTCCAATACAGCAATACCAAACTACCATATTCTAATATTAACAATCTATAGCTTTAATATTCTACATGTTTAAACCTCTACAACGACTCCCCTAAATAACACACCGATGTCAAGTTCTCAATCTTCCATCGCAACTCGCATTATAATCAACTCAAATCCAAGCCTAACGACTAATGTTATAGCTACTGTATAACGAAGCCAGTGATTACAATAACCTCCAGACAGTTGTATATAGAGATACCGACTCTCCGATGAAGGTATATATTATAAGATATATGAACAGAATCAGTTCATAAAATGATACCCAGGTATCGTGAACCTATTATGATATAATAATACATGTAAACATGCTAAGTTAGCACCATGATAATATGATAATACTAGTAGTACAACTAGAGACTATAGACATGTTCAACAAAGAGAATTGAAGAGTGTTTATTATCCCAGAATTGTACTTACGTGGTGTCACTGTGTACATAAACACCGGATAATATCAGATAACTAATGAGTTGAGACGATCACAAGATGCCACCCCTCGATATAAACAACGACTGCATTAATTCATAGGTATATATCTCAACATGATTGACTATGTTTATGCACTAACCATCTAAGATAACCACAATATTATGTTATATATTACAATAGTAAATATTACAGTAGTATATTTGTTATAAACTATTAAAAATAATCAATAGCAATTGATAATATTTAATTAATAATAGACAAATAAAAACAAATTTATAAATTTTTTAATTATTTATTAATTTTATAATTTATAATAACATTTGTAAAATACATATTATACTTATATTCATAAATATGAACGTTTTATTTAACATCTATATTTATACAATATTAATTTTAATAATATTCGCAATGAATATTAAAGAAGAGGTATTTATATATTACATTAATTTGATATAATCCATAATTCATTTATACATTATTAGTTATCTTATTAAATGTATATGTCATTATATCATTCGTAATTGTATGGTATATTTAATATGACTGCGTGTATGCACTAACCATCTAAGATAACTACAATATTATGTTATATATTACAATAGTAAATATTACAGTATCATATTTGTTATAATCTATTATAAATGATTAACAGCAATTTTATTTACAGATAAAAAAAAAATTATAAATTTTAAATTATTTATTAATTTGTATAATTTATAATTATATTTGTCAAATACATATTATACATTTATTCATAAAATGAACGTTTTATTTAATATCTATATATTTGAAATATCAATTTTAATAATATTCGCTGCGAATACTAAAAATGAGGTATTTATATATTACATTAATATGATATAATCCATAATTAATTTATATATTATTAGTTATCTTATTAAATTGATCATTCGTAATTGTATGGTATATTTAATATATTACCTTACCAAGACAGGCTTTGACGAGATGTGACTCATTTCTCTCTTATTTATCTACTTATTTATCTACATAAACGAGAGTTATTTATTCAACGTATGATCCATACATTATATATCAATAGCAGCAAAAATAGAAATCATGTATATGCTTCATCAACCTTTTATCTAAATATAACACCAAAGTATATTCTTCTCATTAATTTGATTTTTTTAAATACCAATATATTCGTTATCACCTCTTTGCTGATGACTTACAAATGTAGACTTTTTTTTCACCTGGTTCTGATATAGATTTAATTCAACTTTTAATTGCTAACTGTATTAATGATTTAATCTCTTGGTTTTCCTGTAATTCTCTTTCATTAAATATTACTAAAACTGATAGCATTATATTTTCTAGATATATTTCTTCAATTACTCTCGCTCTTCCATTCCTTATCTCACTTCCTATCTCAAACACCATCACTACTCTAGTTTTTACTATAAATAATGCATTATATTATTCAGTACATATATCATACACTGTCCTCACTGCTAATTATTTCCTGTATAATATAGGCAAGGATCGTTCTAAGCTAACATTTAATTTAACTAAATCATTATTATATTCATTAGTTGTTAGTCGACTTATATATTGTTATTCGCTTTTCATTAACATTCCGCAAAATTTGATGAAAAAATTCGATTCAATACCACGTAGAGCTGTTCGCATATTATTTAAGCTTAAACGTACATATATAACCATATTTATAAATTCCATAATGACGACTCTCGGGTGGTTGAAATGTCGTGATATATGCTAGTTTCATCTTCTTTGCATTACT
This sequence comes from Osedax fenrisi, assembly GCA_964019155.1. NCBI lineage: Eukaryota > Metazoa > Annelida > Polychaeta > Sabellida > Siboglinidae > Osedax > Osedax fenrisi. The sequence goes on along the minus strand of OZ025240.1, from coordinate 2,878,233 downwards.
CTCAATGCTATATATATGGGAGTTCCGGAATACCTATCAAAGGGAGTCATAATTTGAATAACTATTCGTCCGAGTCGCAAATGTGAGCTGATGAAACTATCTGTATCGTTTGTCTCATCTATGTACGCAGATGCTGCTTTCACTGTTGCTGCTCCGAAGTACATGAACAGTCTTCCCGATGAATTACGTACCATTTCATCATTTATTACTTTTTAATGATGACTATATTCATATATATTATCATTATAATGTCTTCTTTTTAAATATATTATTATTTGTGTATTTATTTATTAATTTATTTTATTATTTCAACTTGAGGCATATAAACGTCTATCGTTTTCATTGAGTCAATAAACCTTTATATTATAATATGTGTATATATATGTTATATATTAAATTATTTATTTCATTTTATAAATATATATATATAGTTAATATATTAATTATATATAATAGGAATGTAATTCAGCGGACATTAAAAATGGAATATTAAAGGAATATTCAGTTAAGAAGTGCGACACATCAGAGTTTAATTGTTATGGTAATGCTAATATTACAAATTTAAATAACAATGCCTTCGATCCATATCATTGTAGGCAAAACTATAGTAATATTATATATTTAATCCTAGATAGTAATAATATATCAGAAATTAACATTAATCATTTTAAATATTTAGTTAAATTAACATTAATTCAATTAAGTTATAATAAAATTAAATTTATAGATAAATTATTATTTACTAAAAATACAAAACTAAAATACATATATTTATCAAATAATTTAATACATATATTTGAACTTGATTTAAACTCATTGACTAATTTAAATGTATTAGATTTAAGTAAAAATATGCTTACAACTTTGAATAAAAATGTATTTAAAGTTTGGTTTATAAATACAACTGGAATAGAATTAATGTTAAATAATAATAGTTTTAATTGTGATATAAGAATGCAATGGATATTAGAGTTAGAAAACATAACCAATAAGAACACGGACGTACCTGATACAGATAAATGCCAAACTTGCAATATTTTAATAAAATGTTGGTTTTCTATCAATAAAGATATCTGTCAATCAGT
>OZ025240.1:2829648-2874648 GCA_964019155.1 Osedax fenrisi | reverse complement strand
CGTTTCAGATACATATACATTATGTCTTACTTCACGGTTATTTTTTTCTCTTCAACTCAATACCTTTCAAGTAATGCGTACCATTGTTTTTTTCAATTAATTCGATTAACTTAGTAACCCATCCGCCAATTATATCGGTTGTAAATAATGTAGTCAGCATAATCAATTAAAGTTACACAATATTATGAAATATTATGAAACATTATTTCACTCTGAATAGCCGGGCTAAAGGAATTGTATTCTGCAATATTAAATATATAAATATGACAACCTCAATATTATTAAGTTGTTGACGAATATCGCATATCGTAGTCGAATCTTATTGCATCTTTTGTTGATATCGAGATAATACAATTAGTACATCGGCCATAAAGCATAATAGATGAAAATTATTTTCATGTCAAAGATACGTTGATACGTTCTACGGGCTTCATTGCATATCGTTGAATTAAAATAAATGATTAATGCATTCCATGATTTTAATATACTTTAAACTAGTTGATGAGTGAATTTATGCCATCGTATTTCAAATATGTTTGGTAATGAGCAAACAATAAGGTTATTTTTTAACTATCTACATCTGACTCCAGATTTAGCGAAATATGATGAAATACCACTTAATATCATCAGCATATTTTTAATTTCTGGTATTTCATTGCTTGCTGCCTTCCATGTCAGACTTGAATTGTGTGCTATACACCATATTATGTTAGTAGAGGAGATATGGCTCGCTTAATTACTACAATCTATAATCTAGAAATATCTTCCATAAACCATTATTATGTCCTGTATTTACAGATGTACTAACGACGAATACTCTTTCATTATTAAATTTGTTACGTTACTTCCAAGAAGATATTCCATTGATTTAATCACTGTGTCAAATATCCCAAGAGATCCACGTTCCAAAGGTTATCCTACACCTGAAAATATAATATAATATACGGTGTGTTTCCAACTTTATCTATTAATTTCGCAAGTGTGTATATCATATAAACATTTGTCCTATCTACACTACCAACTGACCGAAGAGATATTGAATTAGCATTTTTGATTTTTGTTTGTAATATTTCTATATATGTATCTATTATAATGGATAATAATTATTTACCTATAGAGCCATCATATATTTTAAATCTGTATTCGTAATAATATTATCATCAGAATTATATTTAAATTTTGATGCCATGTTATTCACAACCTTTCTTGCAGAGAAAGAACATTCAGGTAAAACTAACTTCTTTGCATTATAATACACGATGATCAATAACGATCCTATATTATAAGCTAAATCACTATTTGCCTTTGATATATTGTTTGATAGTGGTGTCTTATCCGATTGTTTTATCCCTTCAATCTTTTTTTGACAAGAAATAATACATTTGTTATGATATTTAGAACTTAGATGCTTCATAATAGTCTATTTGCTATATATTACACCACAATCTGTTGTTATTGGTGATCTTATTGTGCTTAGTAATGTAACATTATCGGGAAATTCCCCGCATGGTATGCATATTACATAATGTCTCACAAATTTAATTAGAACAATACAAATATTTTTGATCAAAATTGAAAAATTGACTGCACAAATAAATTATTGACTTCCCATTTTTGCGTTGACTGCACATTAGCGCGACCCCTGCTATGTATATGTGTGTATGTTATAATGATTAAGTTCGTTTTGTAATAGTTATTAATATTTATAGATGAATTTTCACTCTATAAGGTATATATTCTAAAAATGTATATACTATATATTCCACTCATGTTTACATGTTATGGTACAACTTTCTTATCTGCTTCTTTCTTGTCGATATTTTCAGATTAATTATCTCATTCGTAGAGTCACGCCTATATGTATATATTTATTTTATTTTATTAATTTATTTATAATTTCATTAATGTATTCATATTTATTATTATTTTATTTATTTTAGTTGTATTATGCAAATTATACAAACTATATTTCTAGAAACAATATATATGTATAACTACTCTTTTAAAATAATTTATAGTTTTGAAAACTTATGAAAGCATTTCAATTATACCTCAAATTATAACTATTAAATCAGGTAAATATGTATATATTATTTTCACAATTATATATTATTCTAGGTAATATGTGTGTGTGTATGTTTATATATTATAGTATAAATTTAAAATTATATTATAATTTATAATTAATAAAATATAAACTTAAATATTAGTGACCGGTGAACTTCAGCATTTCATCCGTATAGATTTTATAATGTGTTGAATATCGCCATATATATTCTCATTTGTTAGATGATCTCGTCAGGATTTATTTATGACAGTTAGATTTGTATTTTCCATAAGTATTATTCTCTAAAGAGTTTGTTGGAGTTCAAGTAATAAAACCGTATACAAAAACGGATTCATCTGTAGCTCTGAAAAAATGTATTTGAAGACGAGTACTTAGATTTTATTTCCAGGTTATAGTCATGCTATTTAATGTTGAAAGTCTTTAACGATCCTTATATTAATATCCAGTTGCTGGTATTGATTAGTCACATTTCCACAGATCATTTTCATTTGCATGTTGTTATTCTGATTAGTATTGATATATTCAGTTTATTCAGTGTTAATGTAAAGTCCAATTTCTTTTGCGGCTGATTCTGTTTTCAGTAATAATACATTAGCATATTTCATAGTAGTACATGTTATTGCGATATCATCAGCATATTCTGTATCGGTAATTTGTTCAGCGGAATATCATTTGTTTTTTCTCTCTGTTAGAGTAAAACCTAGCTTTTTGTTATTATACAATTACGTCTTCAGAATATAGTCGAGACAGATTATAAAGAGTAACGGCAAGTAGGTAAGTGTATCACCCTGTAAGATCCCAATTGTGATTTCAAATAAGGTGTGACTCCATCTGGTGAGCGAACTATTGAGATAGTATTTTTGTAGAGCATCATAATTCCACAAACTATTTCTTCTCTGGTATACCATACTTTAAAGGTATTTCTTTCATATTTGTTCTACATATCGTGTCAAAAACTTTTGAAATATCAATAGAGTTAGTGGCAGGTTTTTAGACTTTCTCCTTCTAAAATTCGTCTAAATCAGTATTTTTCCCGTTGTAGAACTATTTATTCGGAAGTCGTTTTGATATTGTATTATGATTGAATCAATTTCTGGTCTAATCATATTTAATAACATCAGGTTATATATATTTGTGGCGATTGTTGTTAGAGTAATTCCTCGGTAGTTTTTTTATGATTCAAATTAATTTTTTAGGAAAAATGATTTTTTTACATCCATTTGTCAAACTTACTATAGGTTACTGGAAATAAACACAATTACATGATTCTAACAACAATTCTTTGAAATCATCTCATTTCCAAACTTCTGCTGGTATTTCTTCCAAACCTACAGCTTTTTTTTAAATATATTTTTTTATAATATCATTATACTATTACTACTACTATTATTATTATTATTTTATTAAAGGTATCCTTAGTATAATATACTAAACATAGCTTATATGTATCGCTTCTAATAGTATAGCCAATATTCGGTAACAATAAATTCATTCATTCATTCAACAGAATCAATAAATGAAAATGTCAGTATATCAACATTTATAAAAGAAACAACTACAATTAATATAGGTATATATATATACTTATATTGTAAACTTATATATATATATATATATATAGATATATAACATATATTACTATTAAAACTCTATCATATTAATAATTTTTAAATCTCAAATGTATATACTGTTACTCTCCTTTGAACATAAATAGTAGTTGCTTGATTGTATGTTATCTGAACTCAATAACATATTTCATTTCAATTCATTTAAATTACATATAATACGTTAAGAGTTATTAATATTGTAAAAAAAAATAACAATTTCGATAGCACCTTATATCCATATTCCGATTCGAACTTATTTATTTTTAGATTTGTTATTTAACTAATTTTAATTCTCTTTAATGAGATTACTAATTATGAAATAATTTAACATTATTTGAACTAATTTATAGTATATTTTTAAAATTTAATTTGTATTTGTGAAGAATTACATCTTTGTAGTTATACAATTATTTAACTAAAAATAACTTAAATTTTAATATTTATTATATAATACTCGAGGTATTAAAATGTTTTTATATATTACTTACTTGATCTTATATTTCTTTTATAAATATATATATATATATATATATATATATATATATATATATAAATATATATTTATATAAATAATGTTTAACTTAGTTATACATTAGTATTAAATATATAAATGTATAGGCAAAGATATAAAAGTAAATACGCAAAAAAAGATTCAGAAATATTTAAAATTATCGATATATTTAACTATTATTGCTATAGTAATATTATGTATTGTAAAAGAAGTATACATCTATTATGATACACTATATGATGATATCATATTAGAAAATAACATTCAAAATGATGGTATAACTTTGTAATTAATAAAATACTAGGATAATACTTATGGTATATGTATATATATATATATATATATATATATATATATATATATATATATATATATATATATATAATATACCATAATATATATATATATATATATATATATGATATATTGTTTATATTCATATTCTACATATGCAAAGTGAATAATCGCCAATATACTTATATGTTATATATGTAATATATTAGATACATACTATATTCACCGATATACCAGTATCAATATTTGTATAACTACAATATTTAAGAACATATATTATAATAATATATCATATGTTAGTAATATTATATAGTGTATAAAAATGTAAATACATATGTAATCATAATTGTTATTATTTTATAATTTATATTTTATAAACATCAAAAGTTCGCAAATTTGTTTCATATTTTATATTTGTATATACTTATTCATTATATAAATATAATAGAATCATATATATATATATAATTATGCTCTATAGAGCATAATTATAAGTTGAACAAGGTCAATAATAGCTAACATCCATTAAATAATAAGTCACCAATATTGAAAACAAAGAAAACTGAAGTCATGACGTTCAATCGTACAATACATGCATATATTAGATAGAAAATTATAGCACACTGATTAAATTGACACATTTTAATATATTAAACATTTTAATCTATCTCATAAAAGGATTGTGAAATTCGTATAGGATTATCATGGTCAGCAATACATGAAATGAAATCAATATTGAACTCCAATATGAAAAACTATAAATAATAACTTTTAAAGAATCCTGGATATCGACTCAACAAGTGTAAGCATGAAGTAACTTACTTATTTGTAAAGTAAGGTCTTCATTTATAAAGAGTTTATTATTTAATTTTTTTTATATCTTTTCTTGCCATATAAAGTTCATTATGAACATTTATTAATTATTACATTACTCTTATCACTTACATGTCTACTTCCTTATGCCTATTACTATCATGTATCCTTCTAAAATCTATAGTACTATACAAATTGTGACAAACAATATATCTATCTCTTTACGTACTGTATATATTATTCTAAATTATCGTAGATTATAGTACATTATATATCCTATATGTCCTTTTCTACTTTCCAATATATTCCTAAAATAATTACATGTCCTCTATTCCCTTCTTAACTCCTCCTTATCCATTTTTCTTTTATTCGTATATTATTCACACATATGTCTTCCTCGCATAGTTAATGGTATCACCATTTTCATCACCATTGAAATCACTAGGTCAACTAGAGTGTATTTGCTACAACAATAAAATGTCCAATTCTATATTGTATCGTTAATACAAAAGGTAATAATTTCGCTGTCGAGTGCTACTCCAATGAGGGAGATGAGTGATCCTTTAAATACATGCTACTTCACTATTATCAGTTAAAATGACTCACTATTAACTATTTAATAAATATTTGCTATTACCAACGAATTCATACAATAATCTGAGTTAGGGGTAAGCATCCCACGCTTTCATTGAATTTAGCTTACGATAATCAATACATAATATTATATAACCATTACTCTTCCTATCTAATACTAACGGGATGGCAAACTCACTTGTATTCATTAAAGTTATCCACCCCAGCGACTGAGATTTACATTAGCGTCTTACAGAAATAAACATTAGTTTAAATTCCCGGAATTGCAATGTATACATCATCTTGAAATATGTCCTGCAATACCTGTAATATGTCCTTCCATACCTAATTGTTGACAACATGTATTTCTTCTCTCGAATATATATATATTGTAACATCATATTACTTAAGTAATTAACCTCTAATAATATATTTTCTATTGTCAACACTCCCTTATTATAATTACTACTTTCCCTTTAATTCCCCTTTAGTGTAGCCTTATAATACTATTCCTTCTATATCTCAGTTGACTAACAATGGCAGGATTTTCCTCTCACTATTGTGAAGTTATGTTCGAATCTATAATTGTAGGTATACCCTTATACTTTTATTGATACCGTTATTTGTTAACATATTACCCATTTGCCCTTCCTAATCATCCATAGAACGTATACGTTGTCATTAATAATAACCCTAATTTAGTATGGTTTAAGCATACTCCGTGATATTCCCACTGCCATCTGTATCATTATACTATGTATATTAACCACTATCCTTGTGTGCTCCTAGTTCTAACTATTTCTCTCGATTCCTTGACAATCTCAACATTGTCTATTAATCCTCACTATTAGTCCTATAGACTAATTCTAGTTGCATGCCTCCTATAACGCATATCGCGCGGCATTCTATCCTTTAAATCTAAAATAGATGAAGGATCTGCATGTCATAACCATATACTTAGGTTCATGTCATTGTAGACAGTAACTATTCATGTGATATCAATTTCTGATCTCCCCTCCTTGATATGTATTCATCTTGTAGAATAACGTACGTATGCACATTTTATCCCTATGTATTCGTATCGTGTTTCGTAACCTGTGTATTTATTGGATACATCCATGAATGCACAGGGTCACGATTAACTACCTTTCTAATTATATATAAAGGTTACGGTTCACTGATATATGCATTTAAAAAAACTATACTAAGCATTTAACCTATGGTTAATGTATAAGAACAATTCACAACAGGTTACAATAATTATCGGACAACCATCTATTATCAATATCGGACTATGTCATTATTAACAAACTATCTCTTAATTATAGGTTTTTATACATATTATAGGAATATTTAAACCGCTGAAGATGACTTGATAACTATATAGGGACCTCACTAATGGGGAAATACATGTATTACCTTCACCAATATGTCATATAGCGCAACAGAACAATAACGCGATGTCACAACTACAACAACACCAACTGACTAGGTATCAGACATAGTCTATACATTACAATCATTTAAGTATAGCTATGATAACACATGCACACACTCTACAATAACATGATGACAACATGCTAAAACTCGTTATCAAGGTCAGATAAAACGGATCATATTCAACAACAACACAGAAATGTATATTATCACAAGATGAAGTGAAATTATATGGTATAACTATGTACATAAACGGGATAATACCGGAGAATAAATAAAATACAACCGATACTTACGTTAATAACAACTACATCAATGTATAGGTATACCAACCTGTATGAATGTGTTTATGTAATCATAATCTGAGATAATATAATCTCCAATATTATGTGGCCTACTAAAACTAAAATTATTAAATTATTTGTATAATATAAAAATAATTTCGATTAATAAATAAAATCAACAACAATAATTTATAATATAATAATACATATTTATAAACGTATAATTTATACTAATATTTGTAAATATAACTATGGAAGTTATATCTTATATCTATATATTCACAATATTAATTGTAATGCCAATCACAACGAATACTTCTATTACGGAGGTATTAATAAGATACAATATTACATATACACTAATATATACTATATATATATATATACACTATATATACACTAATAATTGGTTTATTAATAATTATATTATTAAATTTATATTTCATAATATCATTCGAAATTATATAGTATATTTAATGTATGACTTACTTGACTTATTTGTGTATGATTTGACGTCCCCTTGCAGGATACATATACATGTGATTCTTGTAGGCATATCGGTCTGCTAACTTTCTTTCCAATGTAAGAAGTGGAACTCCGCCATTCTCTCTGATGCCATCCAACCAACTATTTAGTGGATGTCCACTTGGCATTGGATTTTTGAAGTTCAGTTTGTATCTAGCATTTAATCATATATTGGCTTCTTGCTACATATAACCGAACTAACGAAGTTGTCTTCTCATAACTACTTATTCTATAGTTTAACTACGTACAGTGACTTTGGAATCTTTACATTACTGAGTCTGTATTATGTTAACTCGTAGAATAGCTCTTTATACTTTATTTCGAAAACCATAAGGGAATTGATCTTATTTTGCCTCATTGTCCATTTCTCTGATCCGTGTGTATCTATTGGGAGAATGGTGTTTTGTAGTCTAATCTTGAGACTTCTGGATCCGTCACTGGAAGTCCATATAGTCGATCTCAATCTACCAAGTTCTTAGTATTCCTAGGACGTCATCTAACTTCTCGGCAGATCCTCTGGAAAATTGGGTACTACCCATAAATGTATTACCGATTTTTATATCCTTTTTTCCAGTTGTCAGAACTACACATTTATTCCACTTCTTGTTCAGTTATTTACGGAATATATTCTGTTGCGTTCTACCTCTGGCTCAAACATTCTTAAAGCATCTTAATTATATGTAAGCTGTGTATTGGTGTATTTTTCTCAAAATATTATTTCCATATATTTACATTATCATGTTTTTTCATCATTAGCTGTGCTTGAGAGTTTTTCATAGAAAATCGAGGTTTAGATATCTTTCTTTCTAATTATCTGACTTTCTTAACTAATTTGTATCTCTTATTCTTTTTGAACTTGTCTTCCATTTCTTATATTTTTTTTTGCTAGATTATCACTCTTTTATTTTTGTATATCTAGTTTTACTCTATTGTTTAATAGTATGTAGTTATTTATGTACTCAGCGTTATTTGGATTATTTATTATAACCAATTTGAAATATATATATGTCTAGCACATAGCTATTTTCTTCATTTTACAATCCGAGAACTTCATTAAATTATTTGTATCCAATTTCTTATTAAGCAGTAGTATATGCAATATTTATTGTAAACATTATCTGGTATCGTAGTTTAATAAATATCAGCAGCATTTAATAGCAAATAGCTAATAGAAAATGTTTTAATATCTCACCATAGTGCATTTTGTCATTGTCGTAACGTCTTAGAGGTATTGTTAGTTTGTTCAACTTTTTATTTGTTACGCTTTATCATGCATATTATTTCCTACTGGTGAATTAAAATCTCTTAACAGTACTATTATATCAGTTTGTGGTAAGAGGTTTATCTCATCGTGTAGTGTACCTAAATATGATTCTATACATACATCATCGTAGCTGTAGTCTGATTCGTACACTATAAAGTATGTGACTCTTTCGTAGTTCTACTCCATGGTCACCTTTATAATATGAATGCCCATTCGTTCAGTTTCGTATAATAATATGTCTATCGTATCCGTTTCTTTTAGATTTCTCGTGTTCCATGTAGTAATCCTAACCGGGAGATTACCCGCACCCTCTATATGCCTGGGACTGAGCGCAATTTTATTATTTGATGTGTTCATGTGTGTTTTTAGATAAATGTTAAAATAAATACTTTCTCAATTCCATGTGGGGGAGCCGGCTACTAATCAAGTATGACTGATAACCGCCTAAGTGAACACTTCATTCAATGTTTTCTGTCAGGGTTATCTCACTTAGCCTTTCTCAGTCCATTACGTATCTACAGTAGCAAAAGTTTAATATATATATATATATATGATCACATTGTAATACATTAATATGTTAATTGTACATTATAGGTATGTGATTCATCGGACATTCAAAATGGAATATTAAAGGAAAATTCATTTAATAGATGCGACACAAGAGAGTTTAAATGTATTGGTTCAAATATCATAATATTAAATAACAATGCCTTCTATCCACAGAAGTGTAGTCATATTTATAGTAATATTCAATTGTTAAAACTATATAATAATAAAATTAAATATATTAATAGTAGTCATTTTAAATATTTAGTCAATTTAACTGCAATATATTTATGGAATAATAAAATTACATATATAGATAGATTATTGTTTAGTACAAATATAAAATTAGAAGATATATATATATCCAATAATTTAATCTCTCAATTTGAACTTGATTTAAAATCATTGATTAATTTAAATATATTAGATTTAAAAAATAACTCACTTACTACTTTGAATCAAAGCGTATTTGAAGTTTTGTTTGTAAATAGAACTAGAGTAAAATTATCGTTAAATAATAATAGGTTTACTTGCGATTGTGGCACGCAATGGATAAGAGAGCTTGAAAACATAGCCAATAAGAACATAAAAGTATCAGATACAGACATGTGTGAAATTAACAATAGTACAATAAAGTGTTGGTTCAATATCAGTAAAGATGTATGTCAAACAATTAATATACGTAGCTGCCCTAAAAGTTAGATTATATATATATATATTATCAGTATGTTTATATATAAATATTTCAAAGATTAATATATCATATAATAATAGTACTATAAATTATATAATAAAATATCTATAATATTTCTTTAAAATAAATTATATATTTAAAGAAATTTTAAACTATTAATATATTAATATAGTATATTTTATTTACAATGAAAATACTATTACTAATAATGGAGATCTATAAATTAAATTATTAAATTATTCTCATAGATGACATTTTGAAGAAACAAAAATTAACTGTTCTTTTAATATCGATAATAATATCTATGATCTCATAAAGAAAACATGTTTAATAAACATGTTATACTCTATATAAATCTTTATTATATATAATTACAAATACATATATATTTCATTCAGAACTAGTAAATAAATATAAAATTATATTTACTAATTATTATTTTTGGTTAAATTATTGCTTTATGAAAATATCTAAAGATATATTTGAAATTAATATGTATTTAATACAAAATACTTGAGGAAATCAAATATATATGCCACACATTTTTAAAATTTATATTTATTAGGATATTTTTTATAATATTCTGTAAAATAGTAGTTATTGTTTGTTAAAAAAATGAAAAAACATTATCTATTAACTACATTTAGTAAATAAGTCCAATATCAATGTTATCTCTATTTTAGAAAATATTATAATACTCATTAAAAACTATAATGAAATAATTTACTAATTAATTTTCTAATATTCAATATTTATTGAGGAAAAATAATGTTAATAATAATAATATTTTGAATTATTATAATGAAATTACTTTTGATAATTTAGAATACAAATTATTATCTGCTATTATATAAATTAATCTATGTAGGGAATCGATGCATATATAATAGCGTACTAATACATAGAAACTATTTACTATCTATCCAGAAAGAACATTATTATTTATAATTAAATCTATTTAAACCTAATAATATAATGTTGGTGTTCTTCCATATTCTGCTGTGTTTCCTTTATTTTTTAATATACGTCATTACATTATCTATTGCTATTGTATTTGGAGACGACATAAATATAATAGCTACAGATAAATAACTTAAATTAACTATATATAATAAACTATACTATAAATAATAAACTTAAGTGAACGCGATAAATCTATATTATTTTCATGTTAAATAAATAACAAATAATTAACCTATAATATGTTTAGTTAATAATATATATAATAATAAAATAAATATTTGTATCTTATACAAATATAAGTGTCAGAAAATCCAGAATTATTATATAAGACACGATAAAAAATGGATATTATATATATATATATATATATATATATATATATATATATATATATGTATATGTTATTAAGTTATTAAGTTGAAATGTGTTTCTATATTAGTTATTATTATTTATATACAATATTATATTAGTAGGTATGTCATAAATTCCATCGTTTTTCAAAATATATGTTATGATAAAACTCTCTCATGATTTATTTTCTTATCAATATTTACATATCTCATCCACTCATCACGTTAATATTTATTTTATTGTATATATAAATTTAATATTTAACGTATTAATATATTTGTATTTGTTATTATAACATTTCTCATTTTATGAATTCTATCCGTATTTTGTAAATTATATAAACTATTTTTCTATATCCACTTTATATGTATAACTACTTATTTTTTAAATAATTTACAGTATTGAATACATTAAAAAGAATTTCTATTATTCCAGGTTAATATTTATATATTATTGTAAACAATTATCTATTATTATAGATATATATACATATATTAGGTAAACGACTAGATAAGAATTGCGCTTCTTCGATTACCTTGGTCATGCCTAAATTCTGATATTATTATTATTATTATATATATATATATTAATTTTAAATTAAACTTGTTAATTTATAAAATATAAGTATAAAAATAATATTTAAAGATTAATAGATTTAGATTACTTATATTTTAGAATAATTTGAAAATATAAGTTTAAATTATAATCTAATATAATACTCTATACAACCTATAGTAACTATAATTGTAAAGTGTATATATAACTATTATTAACAGATAATGGTGATGATAATCATCCGGATAAAGATAATTTATTAAAAGGTATTATGTTTATAACATTACTATCTTCTATTGTTGTGCTGTATGTGTTTTTACTAATTATTTATATTCAAAGTTTTGAAAAAGAAGATTATTTTAATATAAGCATAGGGACATCACTTAAAAAAAACAATACCGTAATACTTATGTGATATATGAAAACTATGTGAATAAAATATATAACAAATATAATACCTATATTTTAAGTTAATAATTAGTATTTAACCCATATATATATATATATATATATATATATTATTATATATTTTAAATTAGATAACAAATAAACGTACATATTGTTATGTTGTGTCTTTATTATATCTAGATAGGGTATAAAACTTTATAACTATGGATTGATAATAACTCAGATGAATATCGATATCATATATGTTCAATTGACATCACTTTTAAGTAGCATATTTATTTATAAAAGTAAGTTAAAGTTTAGTATCTCAACGGTCATATAATTAGATTAATATAACATTCCCCTTTATTAGTCAGTGTCAGGAATGCGTTTTACTTTGAAGGATACATTGTAAGTTGTCGTAGTAATACAAATGTAATAACCATGATACTCAACATTAAGGCAGTGTTTGCCGTGAGAAATAAATCCTATAGGTGATGTACAGATGCACATATCTAGGATCAAGTCTGTCAGGTGAGAACCTGTGGCGTGTGAATCGCTCATATAGGTGTAACGTGAGGCTGAATTGTATCTCTTGGTTTCTTTATTTTGTTGGTCATTAATTAGTTGGTATTTAGTGGTATTTCTGTATAAATTATGTTTCGGGAGTATGGTATTGATGACTATGTCATAAAGTAGTTCAGCCGTGAATGGGTGATTCTTTTCTACTTATATGGCTCTCCAAAATAAAACATTTTTCTGGGTCATCGGTTTTAATTAAGATTCTTTTAACAGTCTATATTTGTCGCTCAATTATCCCGTTACTTTTGGATAGTTAGGTGAACTTGTACTATTGTGTAACTCCCAGCTGTCAGATAAATGACTGAAAGAAGCTGATGACGAGTATGGTCAATGTGTAGATTAGCTTCCTTGGGAACTTCGTGCATATATCCGTAACTAGCAGGTATTGTTTTTTATTAAATTCAAAATGTTAGCTGCTACCGTAATCCATGATTCTCACTGTAGTCTACTGTTCATTTTCGTCGTTAGTACAGTGAGCATGCTAGTGCAATCGCTACATTTGTCTATAAAGTATCGTATATTGTTGTTCATTTTCGTATATGTTTATCGAAAAGTATATCATTGTTTTCTGGCAGCGGCTATCTCGAAAGCGTGTCTGGTAGTGGTAGATTTTTTCCGGAGACGTATTCTGTGTTGCTGGCGTATGTCTATAGATTGATAAATATTTTTAGGAGTCTCGTGGGGGCGTTTGCTTTGTTCTTCAGGATAAACATCGATAGTGGTTTGTGATCAGATGTGATTCTACACTGAACAATGTACAGTTTTTACCGTATATGTACGTATGGAAATGAGTACAACCGAATACCATAGAGAGTATTTCGCATTCGATATTTGCGTATCTCTGTTCGCATTCTATAAATGATTTTGATGCTATGGTTGTCCCGTACTGACTCACTACGGCTCCATGACCTCTATCTGCTGCGTCTAACTGGATGACGATGTATATAATGGGATCAAAGTACGTGACCTCACTATCATTGCAGATTAGGTATGTAATCACGTTATATATCTTTGGTGGGAGGGTGTCCATGTGAAATCGGTGTCTTTCTTGATCATGTCGCGTAGTATTGCTGTGAACGTAAATAGGTACAGTACAAATGGATTCGTTTACGTAGTCAAACAAACGACAATAGTTGCACAAATTACATAGGACATATAATATTATAATAATGAAGTTAAGCTCTTCACTTATACTGACAGATTACATAATATGTAATAAAACATGTTGTCACATAAAATCAAAGAGTAGTATTATTTATTGTGGACGTGTTCATACTAATCGTAGTTTCGATGACGGATTTCAGTAAGTCAACGTAAGTGATATAAATTATATTATTGAAATAAATTATCAAGGATATAGTATATACGTTATATCGAGTAAAAGGTAACAATAATAAAAGGAGAAAGGCAGGAGTGTAATGTTTATTTATTAAATATAATATATACATGTAGCAAATAATATAAGTATGCTACCAATGAATAGGTTAAACTACAAGCTTCGGACTTATTTAAACTGGGAGTGAACACGAATTTTCTCACCGTATACATATTCTTTAAATATTCTGTTTATATTATCACCCCAATAACTCTACGAAAACTACAGTAGACTATCATATATATTTCGAAGGAAGTATTATTTCTGTTTTGAATGAGCGATAAAGTGGAAAGCATTTTACCTAAATAAGTGTATCGGAATTCAGAAATATCATCACAGATTAGGAATTTCATCACTTAAACTTTAGCTCATATTATCACTAATCAAATAAATATATCGAACGGCACATTTAAACTCTTCAAGAAGTACTATGATATACAAAACGGTATACTATTTTTACACATGAGATGAGTCATAAATAATTAAACACATATCCCCTTACGCTCCCTAACGTATCTGATGTCCCAACAAACTTAAAATATATACAATAACTCACTCGGCATAGTTTATGCATCACTATGTATCAGTCCCATATATGATACATATATATATATATATATATATATATTGTAATATGGAAATTAAAACTATCATATACCGGCTCCTCTGGTGGCGAATAGGTCAAAGGCCACTAGATATAGGAGTTAGATGCGAATAACAAATAAGCAGTACCGGACAAAAATCCTAAATTTTATTTTGCAAGATATAGAAACCAGACACTCACCCGTACAGGATTACGTCAACACATTACAAGCAGGATGTGGGACGTGATAAGGCGATACTTATTTTCGTAGATATTTAATTATTCGCCATGCACTAAAACTATATCAGTACTTTTAGCATGTGTATGGAGTAGTGACCGCACATAATTATATAAGCCATTGAAAGCAAACAAGGTGATACTGCACACACTCATCGATAATCGCTCGTCTCGCCGTACAAGGTTCTCATAATGTAATAATGATATAGGTTTTAGTTGAAAAAATAGCTACTGAATCAATGAAACTAGAATATTTATAGAAAATAAAAAACTGATCGCAACTTTAAACGTAAGAAAGACGCCAAAGAGATAAAGTCATTAATCTAAAATTAAAATAAACTACATAATCAGCAAATAGACTATATGAAATTTTAGATATTGTATGCAGATAACAGCTAAAGAGTTAATACTCTTAAGATAAAATACCTGATGGCAATTACTATAGGAAACTCCAAATATACGTTAAAAATTATATACTACAAGTAGCATCATTTATTAATTCCAACCAATTACAGGCAAACCTAAATACATATAAACTTGACTTACTTGACTTAAATGCGTAGGATTAGCATGCCTTTGCTTTCCAGATGAATACATAGTTTCCGAATGCATCACGTCGATTAGCTCGTCTCTCTATATTTAATATTGGCTCACCGCACTGTTATGCCATCAGACCATATTTTTGTTGGGTGTCCTCTTGGTCTCTTTTTTTTAAATCCAGCTTATAGCTGGAATTTAGTGTTGACGTATTCCTGACAACATAACCAAACCAGCGAAGTCTTCTTTTAAGAACTATGTCTTCTATCGTTTCGCTTATGTTTAGTTTCTTTTATATCATGATATTTCGGAATCTGTCAGACCTAGTAATCCGGAGTATAGCTCTAAGGCATTTTATGTATAACACTTGTAATCCATGAATCTGAACAGTATATGGAAATCGGCAGAATGAGTGCTTCGTAGAGTCTAATATTAAGCTTTATTGATACGTCTTTGGATGACCATATCGTTCTTAGTCGACCGAATGCTTGTGATGCCATTGATATTCAGTGTTGAACATCTGAGGAGCAGTCTGGAACAAGACTACCCAGAAATTTGAACTGGTAAACTTTAGGAACCACATTGTTGTCAATTTCAATTTCAGTTTTCCTATCTGTGTCATTATTGCGCATTTAAGAGGATTGATCTTCAAACACCATTTTTGACAAGCTTGTTCAAGTTATAATGTAGATAGTTGCGGTTTTTCGAATACAACAGATATGAGTTTCGTATCGTCTGCATATTTGATATCAACAGAGATATTTTCGTTTAATTGAAAATCACAGTTCAAAATTCTAACACCCTTCATTACATGTCCCAGAAATATGTTGAATAAGCTTAGTGACATAATACAGCCTTGTCTCATGCCAATATTAACTGGGAACCAGTCCTTTAGTTCTCATCCAGCTATTATGGAGTATTCCGTTTTATCATAGAGATTTTTGATTATCTCGACAAGTTTATTTGGGATACCTATCTCAGCATCTTACAAGGTACCTCTTTCCAAAATGTTGTCAAATACTGCTTTAAAATCAATGAAGTGGAAATGGAGCGGTATTTGGTGCTCTTCTTAACTGCCTTATAATAAACATTACATCCATGGTTCCTCTACCGAATTTAGAGTAACTCATTGATGATTCAATTATGTGCGAGTATCTGTTCATCAAGATTTTTAGGAATAGTGTACCTGGTATTGGTAATAGTGCTCTATAGTTTGCGGCGTTAAATTTGTCACCTTTTTTGTGGATTCGTGTTATTATCATCTTAGACCAGTCATTTGGTGAATTCTCTGTCACAATTATTTTATTAAACATGTTTGTTAGTGTTAGTCATAATATCACCTCCAACTTTTATCAAATCAGAAGTTATTCCATCAACCTTAGGTGACTTTCTGTTGGCTAGCTGTTTTATTAAGTACTTAACTTCCTTTTCAGTTGTTGGCGGTATGTTTTCATTATTAACATCTACTGATTCAAATGCTTGCAGAGTATTTTCGTCGTGGTTGAATTGTGTGTTCGGGTGTTTCTCAATGTGCGCTTTTCATATATGTAACACATCTTGTTTTTCGTCTTTAGATTATCTTGGGAGGCTTTCATAGCAAGTATAGATCTATACATCGAACTTGTTTAAATAATGTATGTTATTCTTTTTAAAATTGTCCTCCATTTCAGATATTTTGTCACTTAAATTATCATTCTTTTATTTTTTAACTTCTGCTTTTACTCTTTTATTTAATTATCTATATTGTTATTCTCTTTATTTGTATAATCTTCATTATACTGTTTTTATAACATCATTATTTTAGCGCTTCTTCGTTGTGCACATAGATATTTTACCTCGCTTGAGAGATCGGGGATTTCGTTATGTCGTTTATATCCGATTTCTTTTTCAGCTGCTGTATATACGATTTTTTTGAAATTAATGTAAATTCATCTGTAGTCATCTCATCGTCTTCGTCTAATAGGCTAAATGCACAGTAAATACTATACGATAAATATTATACTATACAATTAAACTACCTTCAAAAAATAGATGAAATTACCACAGCTGTCTCAAACAAAAAGTCAGCAGTAGCTTGTAAAGTAGTAGTAAATGACGTCAGTAGTAGTAAAACAGAAATAATACTATAATTAAAATATAGCATAATTATTTTAAAGAACTACAATGTGAAGAACGTTTTCTAACCAAGACATGTCAACTATAAATGATAAAGTACTAAATATATACACAGGCATAATCACTCGTATATATATATATATATTTATTGATTCTGTCACGTATATATGACACTATATATTGGTTGTACATTATAATCTAATTATAAATATTTTTATACACGAATATAATTAGATTACAATACAAAATAATGGCACTAATTAAAAATACATAATATTATATCCACTATTAAATCGATGAATGCCAACTCGCTTGTCCAAACAGTTAACAATACCCATACTGGAAACTATATATATATATATATGAAACCGAATCGTTTAACTAGAGTTGGTATATATGCGTACCTATATAAATACCTACTTACTATATGTAATACATTATACACTTGGAATCATTTTTTTCAAGTTTTAAGATACTAATATTAACATACATAACAGGTAACAAGCTTAAAAATGGTCTTCCTATAATTTAATAATTAAGATTAGATAGTAACATATATTACACTATACTGACAGATAAGTGAATGTAATATGAATCACTACCTATGACTCATCGGAATCAGCCATCGTTGTATGAATATACTATGAATCCTACTGTGATAACACTAGTTGTAAAGCTAGAGACTATAGACATGTTCAACAAAGAGAATTTAAGAGTGTTTATTATCCCAGAATTGGACTTACGTGGTGTCACTATGTATATAAATGTAGTATAGTGTTAATAAACAAGTCAATACGGGTCGCGTTTCCAATAATCGTTTTATTCGAGGAGAGTCTTCGCCATGTGCTATCGTCGATACAAGATAATTATATGTCTGCTCGCTTCGACCGCTAGCTCAAAAAAGGAAGTTCACCTTGGAACAATTCCAGATGTCACGCCCACAATAGGTTAAGGGGCGTGCCAGATAAATAATTATAATAATACGGTTGGAGTCGGTAGCGCTCCAGAAGTAGGTCGTATCGTGCAGCAGCTCGTCGGTCTCAGTCTTCGTCGTGGTCGCAGGGTGAAGATCGGGATACGTGGTGGAGGAAATACGTGGTGACGGAATACGTGGTGGGGGAAATACGTGGTAGGGGAAATACGTGGTGACGGAATACGTGGTGGGGGAAATACGTGGTGACGGAATACGTGGTGACACACTATATAACATAAACATGGGATAATATCAGATAACTAATGAGTTGAGACGATCACAATATGCCACCCCTCGATATAAACAAGTACTAAATTAATTCATAGGTATATATCTCAACATGATTGACTGCGTGTATGCACTAACCATCTAAGATAACCAAATATTATGTTATATATTACAATAGTAAATATTACAGTATCATATTTGTTATAATCTATTATAAATGATTAACAGCAATTTTATTTACAGATAAAAAAAAAATTATAAATTTTAAATTATTTATTAATTTGTATAATTTATAATTATATTTGTCAAATACATATTATACATTTATTACTAAAATGAACGTTTTATTTAATATCTATATATTTGAAATATCAATTTTAATAATATTCGCTGCGAATACTAAAAATGAGGTATTTATATATTACATTAATATGATATAATCCATAATTAATTTATATATTATTAGTTATCTTATTAAATTGATCATTCGTAATTGTATGGTATATTTAATATATTATCTTACAAGGACAGGCTTTGACGAGATGTGACTCATTTATTTCATTAAACCCTATCATCCATTGCAATTATTGGTTCATAATTGTATATCTTGTATCGTCCATCGGTTGGTCGATGAAGGTTTTCGGAGGCCGTTCAGGCAATAATTATAATTATTGATGTTATATATTACATAGTATAACATCGCTTATAAGTTCATTTTTATTTCTTTAACAATGTGCGGTGAATCTTAATCTTTTCTCTCTTATTTATCTACTTATTTATCTACCTATCAGAGAGTCATTTATTCAACGTATGATACATACAATATATATCAATAGCAGCAAAAATAGTAATCATGTATAGATTTCGAAGAGATATATAAATTTGTTATAGCTAATACACTAAATCCGCACAAAAGCTCAATAATCATAAAATGGCATTCACACTATGTATTAATACATAATCAAAAAGTCTTTATACTAATCCACAATGATTTAAATCGAGTAATCTTCTTAGTTTAATGCGAATTTATCCGGGAGCGGATATTAATAGTGATCATGACCTCGTTGTATGTAATTTAAGATACTACATTACGATCAAACAATAGCCAAAAAAAAAAAAACGATTACGCTTTAATTAATCAAATTTGACTAATGTATCTAAAAATATCCAAGCTTTATTCATGGTAACTAGATGATAAATTAATATTCTATATATATATATATATATATATATATATAAATGATTGTGATCCAACAGATATCTCTCAAAGTTTTAATAATAATAATCACTGACTCATAACTAATAGTAAAGTATCGAAGAAAAAAATACTTATGCGATGATAGAATATAAATGAAGTCCAATAATAAACACTAGCCAGAACTAGACAGCGTGTATAGAAAAATAAATATTACTATTCGTAAGGCATTGCAAACGAAAATAGATTAATGGATTCAAATAAAGTATACATATATCGATGATGACATGAAATATGGAAGACATAATAAATGAGCGTACCAAATATTTAGAACCTTCACAAAGACATCGCCAAAAAGCACCTGAATCATTGTAGATAAGAATGGAAAACCATTAGCTGAAGAAACTAAGATTCTAAATCGATGGTTAGAATATTTTAATGATCTATAAACATCTGATAAATCCTGGTACTTATGTATTTTTGACAAGTATCGTATACTAATTATACTAAAGTAGCAATACTCAATACTGAAGTTATAGATACAATCAATACGCTAAAATAAAATAGATCACCTAGTGCGAGTATGACAAGGTTATCTACTGTCACCAATACATGTTAATGTATTTCTTGATGAAATCATGGCAGAAATACAATACAACTACTCTTTATCAATATCAATCGGCGGAATGCCATTATTAATTTAAAGTTTGCAGACGACATTTAATCTGTTAACAGGTACAAACAATGAACTTCAATAATTAACTGGTTAAAATGCTACTAGTTACAGTATGAAGATTAGTGCAGAAAAGGTAAGGTAATTGTGAATAGTAATGATACTACATGGAAATATCATTATGTATGCGAACAAACTAGATAATGATGATGATGATGTTATTTAAACACTAATCAGTTATACAAATGTTATATTATTATAATAATATATAAAAATAAATAAATAAAAGTAATAAGTAATATAGGCAAGTTGAAGTGAATATATTCTTTTACCTAGAAAAATTACTCTCAAAATATAGTTCTTGTGAAAAATAAATTAAGATAATATTAGCTCTTGCAATATCGGCTATTATGCGATATAGGTGTATGACAAGAGTATATATATAATATGGAATAACAAACATATCAGAATCAAGTTAAATTATGATATGTACCGCTCACTTATTATCAATACTAACATATGGTTGAGAGACTTGGTCGATAAATTCAGCTATATATATAAATCAAAGCATTCGAAAATAAGTCACACAGCAAACTAATTGGGATAAAGTAATAGGAAATAAATACTAAAGAATACGTAAACCACAAGATTATTTCCATAATCGGTAACTACGAACCTATCCTACAAACGATTAAACGACGCAAGCTCAAATTGTATGAACACATGTCCAGATATGTCGGCCTCTGCAAAAAAATAATGCAAAGCATGTTTGAAGGAGTATGTAAACGAGGACGCTCGAAAAAGCAATGGCTAGATAATATTTCAGATTATACCATTATGGATATTATATATTTGATACCTGTTATACATGACCGATATGGATGGAGAAAATATGTTGCAAAGTCAAGTGTGTTAATTAAACCCCCCTATTATTTCCTAGTTATGGTATTAAAAGTTAAAGTAAGTATCGCCTATTAGTTCCCAGTAGTTATGTTGTAGAAGAGTATATCCATTAGGAACTCTCCATGGATCTCGTGATTTAGTAGATCATCATGATTGAATTAAAGTATTCAGTGAGTGTTTCATATGCGATTAAAATAAATAAAATCTGTCAACGATATAGTTAATCAAGTACCTTTAAAAATTCTATAAACAAGAGTTTATTAGGAAAATGTATTTATTGTCTTCTTAAATTATGCATTGAATGGTAAGTATTTAGGGATCAGTACTCGGACCTTTATTGTATTCTATTTACTTGCGTCCTCTATCTAATATTATTAGTAAATTTCCTAATATTACCTACCATATATATGCTGATGATATACAGCTAAATATTAAAAGTCCCGTTAACTCGCTTAACTCCAACTTGGAACTTCTGGAATGTGCATCTGAAATAATTAATTGGCTTCTTAGAAATGATCTACTAGTAAATAACTCTAAAACCGAACTACTAAATGTATCTAGGGTATATACTAATTTTCCACCGGTAATCATTGATAGTAGGGTTATACATCCTTCTGCTTAAGTTCGTAATTTTGGAGTTATCTACGATAGTACATTATCTTTTGATGCTCACATTAATTCTGCTAACTTTCATCTACGTAGGATTATACATATTAGAAAGTATTGCTCTAAGCGTATTACTAAACTACTTATTAATGCTCTAATATTATCCAGAATTGATTATTTCGGATCATTATTTAGTGACATAAAGAATATAGAGGTCAAAAAGATTGATAGAATTATTCGCGCTTCTATACGCCTTATTTATAATATCAATCGTAGTGAACATTTGAAAACAGATGAATACCAACATAAACTTAAATTGCTATTATTTAGAAAGCGATGCTCATCTCGGTCTAGCTCATAAATCTATATTCCTAAGTAAGCCTGACTATCTACATAATCAACTGAAACGTCGTCGCATACTGAAGCAGAGTAGAACATCTATGCAATACTGTTGGAGAGCAATACTTTATTCAATGGATTTAGTAATCGGGCATTCTCCCCAGCTGTTCCTCGCATATGGAACGTCCTACCGTATGACTTACGGAAGGTCCAATCCTTATATTGTTTTAGATAGAAAATAAAACATTATTTAAACACTTCTTAATTTATTTTTGTATACGTGTTATTTATTCCTTATATCTAAATCAATTTAATTTAAACTTTTGTTATTTTGTATTTTCTATTCGTTTATTTTTATTCTTTTTCGTTTTTATTATACACCAGAGAGGGCACCCGCTATATTGGTGTTTAAATAAACAATTCAATTCAATTCAATTCAATTTATCCTGACGTATATATGTTAGTTCGTAATCCATGCGGGTTTATCCTTAGAATAATATCGATTTATTATAATAATTGGTTTATATAATTATATGAACTATATAATAGCATCATATTATATCTCTTATAGTTAATTGTTATTTGGGTGATTCCACGATAATTCTTTATGTTGGCAGTATTTACCTATTTGGGGAGATAAAGTAGATATCCTTCAGACCATCTATCTATGTTATTGATAATATAATGTATTTAATGTATGCATATAGTACCTCATGGATCATACATTGGACTATTAATATTCAATATCGACCTACTACCATTATTAAAATGTAGTTTAATTGCTATTAGGAATGTCCTATTTTCAAATTCCCCTCTTACGCTCGTAATTAACTATTACTCTGTATACTGACTGACTGAAATAATGAAATTAATGTGTATAGAAACTGAATTACTGAATGCATACCAGGATTATATACAACTCAATATCACTAAACTGTTTCTAAACGTAGTCACGTTCAATTAAAATATCCACTTCTATATTGCATCTATCACAAATCACCATTAATAAGTTGACTATTTCTTAAGATAGTAAAGTTGGAAATCGTTGAATATTAATCGATCCCTAACTTGAATTTAATAGTCAGCATATATCTCTTTCACATTCATTTACTAAATCCTTCACAAGTATAATATGCAGATGGTTCTGATGATAATCTTTGTTCTTTATTTTCTGATTTTTTTCAAATTAAAGTTTTAATAATAATAGAAGATCTTCCTGTAGTAGATTCTATTTATTTTGAAAGTCCACCCTTTTTCCCTGATACTTACTGGAATTATTTTAATATACCCACTTCTTCTATTATTATTTCTCCATGTCTTGTTTGAAATCCAATTCCCCATGGGGAGTGCACTTGACTCTCTTCATCTTAATTTACTTTGTATATTATCTCCCAATATAATTGATATAATTACTGATATAATTCATTTATCATTATCTTTATCAATTGTTCCACAATCGATGAAGTATGCCTACATCACTCCGATATTAAAGAAACATAATCTCGATATTTCCAAACTATCCAACTATCGTCCTATTTCGCAATTATCATTTTCTAAAACTATGGAACGCATATTTGCGCGTCAGCTTATTGATTATGTCATATCGAACTATATTGTGGATTGCTTTCCTATTGTATACCTTCCCAATCGTAGTACAGAAACTGCCCTAAACATTGTGTTTAACGATATTATACTATATATGTATATCTTGTTATTTGGTTCTTCTTGATCTGTATAATGCCTTTGATACGTTAAATCATAGGATACTTTTTACCGTCTACGTGAAATAGGTATTCATTGACAAGTTCACAACTGGTTGCTGTCATTTATATCTAATATAATATCTTCGGTAAAGATTAAGTCATCTTTGTCGGCTCCATTTGATCACACTCATGGCGTTTCTCAAGGATCAGTACTAGGTCCGATTCTTTTTATTTTGTATATTCTTCCCATTAATTTTTTTTTTTTAAATACCCATATATTCGTTATCACCTCTTTGCTGACAACTTATAAATTTATACTTTTTGTCTACCTGGCTCTGATATTGATATAATTCAACTTTCAATTATTAACTGTATTCATTATTTGATCTCTTGGTTTTCCTGTAATTCCCTTTCATTAAATATTACTAAAACTGATAGCATTATACTTTCTAGATCTCTTTCTTCAATTACTCTCACTCATCCATTCCTTATCTAACTTCCTATCTCAAACACCATCACTACTCTAGGTTTTACTATACATAATGCATTAGATTATTCAATACATATATCAAATACTGTACTCACTGCTAATTATTTCCTGTATAATATAGGCAAGGCTCGTTCTAAGCGAACATTTAATTTAAATAAATCATTATTACATTAATTAGTATTTAGTCAACTTAGTTATTCGCTTTTCATTAACATTCCGCAAAAATTGATGAAAAAAATCGATTCAATACAACGTAGAGCTGTTCACATATTATTTAAGATTAATTAAGCGTAATTATTTAACCATATCTATCCATTACATAATGACGACTCTCGGGTGGTTGACATTTCGTGATATATGCTAGTTTCATCTTCTTTTCATTACTCTCAATGCTATATATATGGGAGTTCCGGAATACCTATCAAAGGTAGTCATAATTAGAATAACTATTCATCCGAGTCGCAAATGTGAGCTGATGAAACTATCTGTACCGTTTGTCTCATCTATGCACGCAGATGCTGCTTTCACTGTTGCTGCTCCGAAGTACATGAACAGTCTTCCCGATGAATTACGGACCATTTCATCATTTACGACTATATTCATATATATTATCATTATAATGTCTTCTTTTTAAATATATTATTATTTGTGTATTTATTTATTAATTTATTTTATTATTTCAACTTGAGGCATATAAACGTCTATCGTTTTCATTGAGTCAATAAACCTTTATATTATAATATGTGTATATATATATGTTATATATTAAATTATTTATTTCATTTTATAAATATATATATATAGTTAATATATTAATTATATATATAATAGGAATGTAATTCAGCGGACATTAAAAATGGAACATTAAAGGAATATTCAGTTAAGATCTGCGATACGTCAGAGTTTAATTGTTATGGTAATACTAATATTACAAATTTAAATAACAATGCCTTCGATCCATATCATTGTAGGCAAAACTATAGTAATATTATACATTTAATCCTAGATAGTAATAATATATCAGAAATTAACAGTTATCATTTTAAATATTTAGTTAAATTAACATTAATTCAATTAAGTTATAATAAAATTAAATGTATAGATAAATTATTATTTAGTACAAATACAAAACTAAAATACATATATTTATCAAATAATTTAATAAATATATTTGAACTTGATTTAAACTCATTGATTAATTTAAATGTATTAGATTTAAGTAAAAATATGCTTACAACTTTGAATAAAAATGTATTTGAAGTTTTGTTTATAAATACAACTGGAATAGAATTAATGTTAAATAATAATAGTTTTAATTGTGATATAAGAATGCAATGGATATTAGAGTTAGAAAACATAACCAATAAGAACACGGACGTACCTGATACAGATAAATGCCAAACTTGCAATATTTTAATAAAATGTTGGTTTTCTATCAATAAAGATATCTGTCAATCAGTTAATAAACAATACTGCGGTCCAGGTAAAAGTATATATATATATATATATATATATATATATATATATATACACTGCCTGTAAGACATACAATCAGTATTACGCGGGTTCAAGCCCCATCCGGATCTTTAAAATATGTCTTAAAATAATATGTATATATTAAAGTAATGTTATATAATTGTGTATATATAAATGATCGTATGTCGTTAAAACCATGAATGCATTAACATGAGAGCGGCTTCGAAGGGAAATTAGATTCACATGGTTATAAGTGAAAACTTCATCTAAGTTCCTGGATACACCAAAATAAAATAACAACAACAACAATATATATATGTTATATTTCCGCACATTATATCAGCATGAAAGCATAGTTTAATATTTGCGAAGGTATAATATATCAAATATTGTCGATTTTAATCTATTTAAAAGTAGTATAATATATATATAGATTCATTCATATATTTCCGCACATTATATCAGCATGAAAGCATAGTTTAATATTTGCGAAGGTATAATATATGAAATATTGTCGATTTTAATCTATTTAAAAGTAGTATAATATATATATATAGATTCATTAAATAAAATATACTCAGATTCTCAAATAAAATGTATATTATTTTATTGTATTTTTAAACTATAGTTTAAAAAATCACTATAGTTATATTCTATTATTCTATTATTCTATTACTCTTTATTATTATTATTTTTTCGTAATATTATTTTTTTGTTATATATTATATTCCGATTTTGGTAGATTTATATATATATATATATATATGTGTGTGTTATGTGTGTGGTACACACTATGTATGTGTATGTGTGCATGTTATTATGATTAAGTTCGTTTTGTATTAATTAATATTTATAGATGAATTTTCACTCTATAGTGTATATTCTATATTCTAAAAAATGATATGCTATATATTCCACTCGTGTTTACATGTTATGGTACAACTTTCTTATCTGCTTCTTTATTATCGATATTTACATATGAATTATCTTATTCATAGAGTCACGCCTATATATAATATTTATTTTATTTTATTAATTTATTTATAATTTCATTAACGTATTAATATTTATTATTATAACATAAATTATTTAATTTATTTTAGTTGTATTATGTAAATTATACAAACTATATTTCTAGATCCAATATATATATTTATAACTACTCTTTTAAAATAATTTATAGTTTTGAAAACCTATGAAAGCATTTCAAGTATACCCCAAATTGTAACTATTAAATCAGGTAAATATTTATATATTATTTTCACAATTATATATTATTCTAGGTAATATGTGTGTGTATGTGTATATATATTATAGTATAAATTTAAAATAATATATTATAATTTGCAATTAATAAATTATAAACTTAAATATTAATATATTTATATTACTTAATATAATAATCATTTGTAATTATAATTATAAATTAGATTATACTGTAATACTATATGTAACCAATAGTAATTAGCCTATTAACGTTTACCTAGACCTATACTTATAACTGTTATATAAGGATAATAGAACTAACCTAGTGGCTGAGTATCGCTAATATATATTTTAGTTTTAATTGTATATAAGGAAGTGGGCGTATATTTACAAGTGTAATTTTAATAGTTAGTGATAAATCTCTAAAACATGGTGACAACGTATAATTACAATCTAATATGTATATATATATATATATATATATATATATAATATCCCTTTTCTAGGGTTTTATAATACTACTTTAATAATATCAAAATAGATATAATAGTAATATTTCATAGGTTTTAATAAATAAACTTTATAAGAATCTTTTAACTATAATTTTTTCATTACCAAACCTTAACCTCTCAGTGACATCTAGCCACTATTCTGTATACCGCTTAGAAGGTAATATTTTCCTTCCTGAGCGTATCGTATAAATTGAACCATTAGTATATAATAATGCTGTCCGGTTCCTTCTTACCGTACCTTCCCCTTCTACGACAAAACTCCTTCCATTATCCTGTACTTCGATAACTTCGGCTGGTAGATTAAGATCTCTAATATAGAGATTGTCTACAATCTCTAATTTGTTTAGATCTTTGACTTTTGGATTTTGATTATATTTATTATAATTTGTATTGTTTTCTTGTTTAACTTTATTTTATTCTGTTTAACAAATGCCTCTGTTTTGAGTTCCAATATATTTTCCTGCATTGCTTCTGATGGAAATCTGATATCCTTTACCTTCTACCGTCCAACTGACATCACCCCAAATATTCGTTAATTTCCTCCTGCCTAATACTCTATTTTTCACTAATACCTCACATCCGACTTCGAGATCATCACTCGATTCCTCCTTACCTCTATTAGTTTCCCCTATTAATTTGAGAACCCGCCGGTTAATTTTTCCACCCATCTTTTTACTCGTCTCCCAAACCCAATCATTTTCTACGTTTCTCCTACTTAAACCCATATATGTGTCTACAGGTAGATTTTTCTCCCGACCAAACATCATAAAGAATGCATTAAAGGAGTTGCATTAAAATTATTAATATCCTTTCTTAATAATATAAATTAATTTGTAACATTCAATAATTCTAAATCATAAATAAAGAATATTAAGTTTGTTATCCCTCAAGGATCTGTCATCGGTCCCTTATTATTTTTAATATTTATAAATGACATAGTCAATATTAAAACACAAGGTCATTTTGTTCTATTCGCTGATGACACTTCTATTATATTCAGTGAAATTAATAGTTATTCAATGGAAACTTCCATGAATAAAACTTTAAAATATCTTGATACATAGCTATCATTAAATAAATTGACAATTAATTTAAGAAAAATAACTATAGTTATTTTTCTAAGATATATCTAATATTTAATATTAATAATAATACAGCAAAATTATCTATTATATTAAATAATATTGTTATTATTCAAAAAACCTCAATAAAACTCCTTGTTGTAATAATTGATTAGAACATGAATTGGAAACTACATACTGATATGGTTAAATCTAAATTTATTATGGATTATCAATTCTAAGAAAACTAATTAATATTTTACCTATCAATATTTTAAAGCTAATATATTATTCTGTATGGCATTACCATCTTATTTATTGTACCCATATATGGGCGAATAATTATGATTCAACATTGGTAGGTAACCTACTTCAGATTCTACTATTACGCCTAACTTTTTCATTCTTTTCAATTCGTCTTTTACTTCTTCTTGCAATTTCAATGGTACCGGTCTTGGAACTTGTATGTAATATGGTACTTCATCTTTCTTTAATTAAATTATGTACTCTCTATTCAATTATCCCAGCCCTTTATAAATAGTTTTTACCTAATTTATTAACGATATTATACCAAGTTTCAACGACACTTGTCTGGACAACTGTCCAGTTTGTTGATTTTTAATTACGTATATTTTTTCTTCTATGTATTGCTTTATATATGATAATTTGGCGATAAAGTATCCTAGTACCTTCAGGTTAGTCTTTCCTGGTCCAATAAAGGTTTTTGTGCTATGTATTAATTTTGGTAAATCTAGAATGTCTTAAATTATAGTAACGCTAGCTCCGGAGCTAAATATATGTACTCCTGTATCAATATTAAATATCATCACTTCTTTTCTGTCATTAATATTTATTTGTATGTCTCGTATCCATGGGTCTTTTATTCACTGTATGAAATCTCGCCACTAAATTTCTAGTTTTCTGCTTCGTCAACTTCATGATTGGCTTCCTTTGTATTCCTTATTATTATGATTTTGTCAACCTTCTTTACTCTGCAACATACTGCCCGATGTCTGTTTTCTTGCAATTTGAACATGTTGTCACATAAGCTTTACATTTCTTCCACCCATGGATTATATTGCAACGTGTGCAATTCTTTAGTTCATTCCCTATGTAAGTTCTTGTCTTTGTAACGATCCTTCTGAACAAAATCCACATTATCGTAATATAAACCTATACTTTCACTACTCTGATTACTTCCTAATTCTTTTATTCTTGCACATTGAATGACTCGTTATGCTGTTATTTCTGAGCCCGCTGACTCTTATAATAGACGCTGCCTTAGACTTTCATCTTTCATACTTATTATTAATCTATCTTTGAGGAGGGAATCTTGCAAACCCTTAAACTCATAGTTATTGACAATTTTCTCAGTTCTGTATGGTATGCGTCTATATTTTCATTATCTCCTTGAGATCTTTTGGAGAACACATATCTATCCATCATCTATACGTGACATTCCTACGTGGAATAAAATAATTGTTGAAAGCCTTTTTTATCCAAGCTAATCTCAATTTACCATTAATCTTTTCTTCTTTGTCTTTCACTTTGACTGTGATTTCTTCATCTTTAAATGACTTGAATATTTTCATCCAATCAATTCCTATTATGTTTAAAAAAATTCCAATTTGAACTTTTTCCGGCTTATTCTTAATTTCTTTTGCACACTCGTAAATGTCGTACTCGTTAATCAATCGGTTTCATAACTCGGCTCCTATATGTTTATCTACTATCAAGACTTCAGGTATTCTAAATTCACTCATTTTTAATTTTTATTTTATATAAAAATATTTTTAAAACAGTTGTTATTTATTGATGAACATAGTAATATCAAATATAATAATAATGTAGCACACTAATATAAATTACAATTACTATTTACCTTAAAAAAATAATTTCAAAACAAAATTAAATTTTAATTATTTTTTTTTTTTTTAATTTGATATTATAATTATGAATATGCGATATTAAATATCTCTTTTTAGTACACAATTATTACTAGTGTTTTATGCTAGTATCACCATGTTATATAGGAATAATAGCACTAATATAGTGGCTTAGTATCGCTAATATATATGTTAGTATTAATTATATATAAAGAAGTGGGCGTATATTTACAAGTATCATTTTAATAGTTAGTGCTAAATCTCTATAATTACAATCTAATATATATATATATATATATATATATATATATATATATAACAATAACTATTATTTACAGGTAATAATGATGACACATCCCCTGATAAACATAATGTATGGAAAGGCATTTTGTTTATAGCATTCCTCTCTTCTATTGTTGTAATATATGTGTATGGACTATTTATATATATTCAAATTTTTGAAAAAGACGATTATTTTAATACAAGTATAGGGACAGAAATTAAAAAATAAAAAACATGAATACTTATTTAGTAAAGTTCCTAAAATAAATGAATAAAATAATTAACAATACAGATACATATATATTTATATATATTTATATACATTATATATTTAATTTGATAATGACTATTTTAACCTACATATATAGTGTGGTATACCTACATTGGTAGGTATATACCTATAGTGAAGCTCTTGGAATTAGCTTTGCCTATTCTGATAATTATAAGCAAATATTAATGTGTTTATTGCAGAGATATCACGAATAAATAACACTTAATTCATTGCTTATATCAATTACCAATAACATGTATCTCCATAAAACCCAATCTGCCAATAAATATAGTATATTTTATAGTAAATATAACTATAGTTAATATATGTTATATGCTATGACTCATAACTCATTGGGTTACGTACATTTTACATTTTTCGGTTTTCGGACTGCAAACTGTGATTATAGAGCAATCAATATATGTGTGAAATTAATTTTGTACATTGAATATATGTATTTTAAGTAGTTTCTTGAAGTTTGGAGTTGATGGGGAGGATATAGAGGAGTATCGTATGGGTGGGGTATGGAGAATATTTGCATTAAGTAGATTTGTTATAAAGGACAGTTGTATATAAAAACTAAAAGTATTGTCAAATATAACAATGGAGATTTTTGACATGAGTTGAGTATTTCATGAACTGTCTATTGATTGGAGCAGGTGTTGGTAACTGTTTACTTCGGAGTGGAAAATGAAGGAATATAGCCCTGGTTTTAATTGTATTAAAGATGAGAGAGTTCATTGTGAGCAAATTGTGAATGGTAGGACTAGTAGAGGAGAGGATATCAGGTGCAAATTTTAATTTTCTGTATAGTTTATATAAATGTGTATGTCGCATCATATGTATGGAATCTAACCGGATAATTAGAGATAAGGTGGAGAAGGGAAATTATGTAATGGTTAAAAAGTATTGGTCTAAGGGCCGACCCGTGGGGAGCACCGTTTGTTGCAAGACGGGGAGATGAACGGGTTGATTGACATAAAACTGAGGAAGTTCAGTTATTAATGAGGATAGCCATGTATCTGCAGCACCATGGTGCTGTAGATACATGGATATCCTCATTAATAACTGATTTTATTTACTGCAGTATTTCCTATAGATATAAGTCGATGTATGAGAATTGAGTGGTCGATAGTATCGAACGCAGATGAGAGGTTAAGTAGTGCGAGGATTATATCATTTTTATTATCAATATTAGTGAGAATATGGCTGGATATCTCGCTAGGGCTATTTCTGTTGATTTGGAATGAAGATATACGCTTTGGAAGATGTGAGGGATTTTGTGTGATATTAAAAAAGTAAAGTAATAATTGTTTCAATATAATTGGTTCTAAGGTTTTGGAAAATATCGACAGGGTAATAATTGGGTAGTAATTACTGAGGCTCTGGGGTCAATGTTTGGTTTTTTAAGGAGGGGTGAAAGTAGTGCGAGTTTATAGGATATTGGAAACATGCCGTATTCGAGGTATTAACAGATTTTATTATTGATAGGGATACTAAGATTTTCGTGTGGAAGGCAAATAGGAATGGGGTCAAGAATAGATGAACGTTTAGTTACTTTAAGGAGTGTACTTATATCTGATATGGAAGAAACTGTAAATACATTAAGTGAGTTGGTAAGGCGGATTATTGTGTGTATATGGTGGGAGATTGTTGAAAGTAATATTTAGCTTATTATGGAAGTAATTATCGAAAGTTTAAGATAGGGTTTATGGTGATAGGTCGGGAACAATTTTCTTTTGATTACGCCCTATGAGTTTCGAGTAAATGGTAAAAATTGTCTTTTAATCTGATGAGCATGATTCCAGTGAGATAGTAATATGATTTTGCGATTGTGCATTTAGGAGTTCACCTCAATATTTGGACTTTATCAGTAAATAAAGCGCGAGTATAAAGTAAAATTTTGTTTTTATTCACTTCTTTTAAAGTGTACACACTTTACGCTTTTATTTAGGTAGTGTAAATGTATACCAGGAGGTGTCATGTATAAGGATAGATTTTGTAATAATGATTCATCGGACGAAGTCTCTAATGAAATCGTGAGTGTTGATGATTTTTGTTTTGTGGAAAGAACGAATAATAGTGAGATGGTGACGTTTATGGGATTGAAGGGTAAAAAATATAATGTGATGATCATTAATACAATAACTACGGGCCTGCGTACAATGCACGTCGTGCATATGGAATGGAAATAAACTCTACGAAAAAACAAATAATGGAAAATTCTGAAGGTAGTTTAACATCAGAAATAAAAATAAATAACGAGCAACTAAAAGTAGTTGACAGTTTTAAATACTTAGGAGCAATCATCGACGATAAGGGTTCAAAGGTTTAAATATTAGCTAGAAACGGACAGACGATTGCAGCTCTATCTAGACTAAATGTTATATGGTACGATAAAACACTAAAATTGAAACTGAAAATCCGACTCATGCACCGCATGACATGCAGTCACTAGTCAACTCAATATTCTTATATGCGTGTGAGACATGGACAATGACGAATTAACTGCAAAGAAAAATAACAACATTAGAAATTCGGTGCTTAATACGATTATTGAACATATCATAAAGAGATATAATTACTAACATTGGAGTACGTAATAGAGTTACCAAAGAAATCGGTCCACATTCTGAGCTACTAGCAATGGTCATAGCGAAGAAATTGAGATGTTTTGGTGACAAGATCAAATTCCATGTCCAAAACAATTCATCAGGGTGCTATTGAAAGTAAGAGAAGACGAGGTATACCAAAAAAGTGCAATGGCAAGACAATATCGTACGATGGGAGCTGCAGAAAATAGGGAGGGATGGAACAAAATTGTGACTAAATCTACTGCGCCCCTAAGGCATCTAAATGCTATGAGAAAGGAAAAAGGTAAAAAAAACTATTATGAAGAGGTCATAATCTCAATCTAACATATTTTCTTGATGTTTCAATTGTGGTTTCAATAACACCATTCTGAGTTATGTATATATATATATATATATATATACACTAAACAGTTATAACAAAGATTTAGCGCAAAAAAATACTTCGGAAAATCTTTGGTTATAAATATACACTATGAGAAGTTAAAATTTGTTTTAATACATTCGAGTAGATATATAAATATCTAACTCGAGAAAATTAATTATTTTGAAAACAATTATTTTGAAAATATATAATTAGTTTTAATTACTATTATTTATCTATATAAAATATCGTTTTTTCGTAATTTATAATAAATATAATTTTTCCGATAAAATTGTCAAAAATTATTGTTAAATTAAATTTAATTTTAATAATTTTTTTTTTGTAGTATTAAGATTCCCATAATACGTTTCTCTAGTATCTTTTATCGCTTTCTAGTTATTCATCGATTATTTATCAATTCGTTTCATACTATTTTATTTGACAATTAGATATGAGTGAGGTAGTCTATGGTGATCATTATTAGCAAGACCTCCTATAACCTCGGGTTATAGGAGGTCTTGTTATTAGCATGTGCTTCGACATCTTTATGTATGTATGACATACGTCCACAGAGCTAGAGATAAATTTCTCTCTATCTCTATGCATACGTCGTATATCCACCATATCTTCATGTCAATTTCGAAATTTTTGTAAAATTCACTTTTCTTATAAACTAAATGACTTATATTTTATTAATTTATTATATTCTTTTAATTTTTTTAATTATAATTAATAATAATTAAGAAAATAGAATATATAAGAATAATACAGTTAAGAAAAATGTGTGAGTCCCGGGCATTGCCCCTCCCCTAATTAATCCTGTCCTGTATATATATATACTCTAAATATTAAATAATTATAGTATAATATATAATATATTATTATAATGTAAAGTGATAAAATGTTATATCACTTTTTATTTATACATTATTTTAAAAGGACGAGATGACGAGCGTATTATTACGGAAGTTCTATATATGAAATCAGCAAAATACATTTTAAAATTGATTTATTTCAAATGTTACCTATAAATATGTTATATTAAATTATATCTTTAATACAAATTAAAGCATTATTTAACTAAGATGGATGGGTTAGATATTGTATTATTTTGTAATATCTAGTATATGTAGTATAACGTTTTTAATATTAATTTATTTTATAATTTGAAATTTAATTTGAAATTTTATTTCATTTAATATAATATTATTTATTATTTATCATATATATTATAACTGTGATTTATTTGGAAATAAATATTTTTATTAATAATTAATTTAATAATTTGTATATACATTGCACAAATATAAATATAAATATAGCATATATAATATTATAATAACATTATTATAATGATTATAATTATTAATAAATAAAATTGTAATTATGATAACGCTGTTCAGATAACAGACAACTAAAATCAATAATGAATATAGATCAACTATAGTGGAAGCTAAAATCGATATATAATTATAAAATTATTATATTAATATTTACTTAATTGTACTACTTATATATAGAATCAGGGTCAAAACTAACGCGCGATAGTTAGGAAGACGAGAGTCGCGTATACACAGAAATGAATATATATATATATAAAATAAAGGACTTATGTCCTTTATATAATATGTACATTTTATAACATAATTCAAATTCAAATCGTAGGATCAACTTAAATTCAATTCAATGATTCAACTCCCGCTTCACGTGTTGGTTTTTTAATTGTTGCGCGTTAGTTTTGACGGGTCATCCTTATATAAACTCATTCATTATGATAATGAAATTATGGTACCTAAAACGATGAGCTATTTACAAAATCCACACACATTAAAATATTGTATCCCGCAATATCCATAAGTTTGTTCAGTATATAATATTTTAATATTACATATCATATAGTATATGTGAGTAGTAAATATATACTTTGATATATATATTTCGTATAAAACTCTTTAAAAAGTGCAGTCCTTATCGCTTATTTATAAAAAATGCTCGTCGTTTTAAATCAATCCATTATTATAATTATAAAATATAATACATATTTTATACACGATATATATGAATATATTCATACTCTATATTAAACATATTAAACTTCTTTTACAATATATTTCGATATTATCTCGATAACATTAGGTGCAAATTAGGGAGTACTAATTACATAAGTCCCCTATAGTTGAACTAAAGATTTTATAAATCAAAGATATATAACTCCACATCTACGCAACGTGATTAATATTTATACGTATTACTATTAGCAGTAGTATCGAAATCACTGAAATAGATTTAGGTTTGCAGCGATGTGCATATAACAATGTTTTCATTGTTCTATTAAATTACATGCATTAAAAGTTAGCTTTACTCGCTACATAGATATGTATAGCATTTAAAATCAACATATACTATAATAGGATTCCTATTGCTTTATTATATGTTTATAAGTAATTAACACCTAGTTTTCATCATATAAATAATAATTTAATACATATTATTTTAAATTTTAAAAGTGTTTAATTTGATACAGATTTACATTATAAACAACATATAGTTCATAAAATTGACCCTAAGAGGCGCTATTCATATGTGTATACAAAATCGAATTTCATGATTTCCATGTGTTATATCTTTCCTTAGAAAAATCGTTTCTTAAACTATGAAAAGTATCCCTTTATTCAAGATACAGAATAATAAATATTAATAATCATAATTAAATTATGATTATTAAATAATTTGTCAAGCAATTGCTATTAATTCAGTATAATATAATATATAAATAGTACTACTATTATAGTAGTTATAAAGTTCATTACAATAAGTATACGGCACGCTAAAGTGAAAACGGCAATTCGTGAGAAACCGCAATACATCATATCGTGGTGATTTTGAACTAATTTCCTCTATAGGGATGTATTTCATATATTGAGGAATTAAAATGTATATTATAAATATATCAAGATATACCCGAGTAAAACTGTATTATGTCTATCTATGCACAACATATATGTAGATTACGACATACTCATATACCACCGTATATAACGCGTTTCATTTATTTACAGATTGCCAAACACAAGTAATACTAGTCTAGTATATGATATATAATATAATATAATATCATATTAAAGATTGTGTACTAGTACATATATAGTAAAGCCAGAATTCAAAGTTATTTTGATTCGATTTTTTTTCATGTTTTTTTTTGGTTTTTAGACGTTTTTTTTAAATCAAAAAAACCAATTTTTTTGGTTTATTTGATTTTTTTGATTTTTGTATATAAAATTATTTAAATTATACGATGTATAATTTCTAAAAATATAATATATTAATAACAATTTACTTCAAAACAATAAAATTATTGATAAATATATTAATTTCAATACTATATTATTATTTAATATCAGTTTCAATATTATTAATAATATTATAGACTATATTATATGAAGTATACCTTATAATAATAATAATAATAATAATATCAGATTCAGTTGATGACCGAGATCAAAAACCCAGGTATGGTATAGAAGTTCTATTGAACTTATCGAGATACCAACCTGCTCTTGGTAATGAGAGAATTAATACAAAATGAATAAATACAAAATGAATAAATATAAATAAATATTTTACAATTCTATATTGTTCATTCGTGTTCTGTCTCATAAAAAAGCAATACAATAAAATTAAATATATCTCTCAATACCAAGAAATCATCATGTATATAACAATAAAATAATAATAAAATATAATAAAAAATATATAATAAAATATTAAAAAATGTAAAAAGATACTAAAATAATAAATAAGTTAAACTATAAAAATCAAAGAAAACTAAAGACCAAAGGCTAGAGATAAAAATATGTACAATACGAACAATTTAAAAGAGCTAAAAAGAAGAAAAGATGATCATGTAAATAAAATAACAAACAATACAGATAAGGTGTAAGTGATTACATATAACTATTTAAAAGCATGTTTATAATATGTATTGTAAAAGTATTCAAATTCGTCAAAGATGATGTGGTTGTATTTAAAGAATTCCATAAATATGCGCCTTTGTAACGAATACTAAATTTATCATGATCAAATCTTATTTTTGGTATTAAGAATGTTCTATTTAACCTAAAAGTATATAAAGAGCAATTATAGGTAATACAATTATATAATATCATCGGATATAAAATCGTATAAATAGAGTTGATGTCATAAACTAACATGAAAAATGAAAATGTAGTATATATTATAAATTATATATAAATTAGTTGTTAGTATAATTTTAAATTATATAAGGCAGATGTTGGTTATATTGGTTATTATATAAAAAAAAAAACAAAAAAAATCAAATAAACAAATAAACCAAAAAAAAAACAAAATCAACAACCCTGTTATCAATATTATTAATAATAGTATCGATTATGTGTATTATATAAATGTATTCATTTAAGTGGACACAATACCATCGTTTGGTTTACATGTAAAAGATACGAAAAAATGCTATTTTTAGAAATCTATTAACTCAAAAAATATTAACTTTTTTTTTCTTTTTTTTTTAAATCTATTAATAATATTTCATATTTTTATATTATATGTTGAAATTTATAGATGTTTACACATCTTTATTTTATATGTTTCTAAAAAATATATTTGAAATATCTGATAAAAAATGTTAATTTTCCAACTAAATTGCTAATTAAAATTTTTTAAATAAATATTTTTTAATTTTGACAAATAACTTTAATCTTACAGGTTTTATCTAGTTATTTTTAAAAAATGAAGTAAAAATATTCAATTTTACAAAAGTTAATACTAGTTATGTCAGCATGATTGGTCACAAATAATTATTCTGAGTAAATCAAGTTTCAAATATAATATATGAATATAAACAATATGAATATATAGGTACAAATAATATGATATAAACAAAATGAATAATGTAATGAATATAAAAACACCACATAAAAGATAATATGTAAAGTTTTAATTATAATTTTACATTAAAAAAAAAAATTAAATTCAATTTTTTTTCGAAAAAATCAATGGTATTGCGTCCTCTTATAAACAAGCCTGGCCGAAAGAAAAATATAATTAGTATAGAATTTACTGAATCCACATCAAACTTAATCTATAATACTTTTTAATAAAATATACACGAAATATCTAATAATAATTATATATCTATAGAAGTATTTATTACAAATAACATTCTATATAATAATTTATAAAATTTAATAAAAATTATTTAAAAAATAAAAAACAATATTCTTTACAAAAAATAAATAAACTGGTTTTTAAACTACCAACCCTGAGTAAAACTAGTCTAGTATACAATATATCATATTATAGATTGTATACTACAGTTGTATTGCTACTAGTATGTATATATTTATGACCCACGTAAATCAATTTTTATTTATTCGTATTATTATATATATACTTTTTTCATTTCATGTCATTTTATTTTCTTCATTACAATAAACTTTATATCTATATATATATATATATATATATGTGTATATGTATATTTAAGAATATTATATAATATATACATACATATTGGCCAACATCGAGTATTCTTTACATGTATTCTTTATATGGCAGTTAAACTCAATATATTTATAAATATATATATTACTATTGCACGACCTAAACACTAAGCACTCCATACATACATACATACATACATACATACATACTATGATATGTGTACACACAATTACATTGCAATCGCTAATGCCATCCCTATTATTGATCTAGTTTATTAATTGTCTAGTATCAGCGCAACACTGTATATGTGGCTACCTTATTCCACATATGTATAGTGAATATTGTGTAAAGTCGTAGACTTATAATTATTCCTCTACGTATTAAATGCGTGTATATGTTTCATTAATATTGATACAATTATATTCTATATATATTTATATGAAACAATAATACATGAAACATTGCGAAAGATATTCGATAGAGTAATTAATTATCTGGAGATAAGCGGAGCCGCATTCAAATAGATTCAGATTCGCGAGCCTCGCAGTGTCACATTGACCATTGTGCAATACCTTAATCAGCACCATCGAATTGTATATCGGATCTAACCGAACTAAAGCATATCGTTTTTACCGAACTAAATCATATAAATATTTGACCAATCTAAGCAATATATTTTTATATTTGATAACTTTGTTTAGATTTCAATGAATTGTATGAAAACTTTTCATACAATTGATCATCTAGATATATGTATAACTATTAGATTACTATACTTTAAAGCTCTGTATAATAATCACAATATAATAATCATGTAAGTAATTAACATTTAACCAGCAATATAAAGTAATATTATAAAGTACATTTCTTACACTGATATTAACACTATTAACCACTGTATTAGTTTACATATAATATACATACTAATGTTATGATAAAATACCAATATATAACCAGTACCAATGTATACAACTAAGTATTGGCAATGATATATATATCTTAGCAAAGCCTTTGTTCATTCAGTACACTATATCTAGTATTAGAATACTAATTTCTATAGTTGACATGTTCTATCTATCAATATAAAGAAAGTGGATAAGCAATTGAATGTAGTGTATGGCACTATCCACTACAAGCATTGCAGTCGAAACCCAATATCTGGCCCACTTCTTTTTATTTATAATAATATTTATTTATACTATATATATATTGATAATTACTACCAATTTTAATGTACTATCTATAATAAAAATAAAATTATATATTTAAAATACATCATATCAACATTCCTCGTAATTTTGTGTATTTAAATTGAAGATATCATACTATTTTATTGATATTTATAATATAAATCCATTGATATAGATACACTTTAATCTATTTCGAATAAAATCCTACTGTTTTAATATTTGACATATATAATATGACTAATATCAAAATCACTGATACCTTTTTGTTAATTTATCGATATAAGTGCCAATCACATATCTATCTTTTACATGCATTGCGTGCGTCAATTGCTTATCCACTTTTTTTATATCGATGGTTCTATCAAACATGATCAAATATTCTTTAAACTTATAATTAATATAATATATATACGAATGATAAATAAATAGATGTAAACAATAGAATATACTTATTCAAAAATAGTATACATTTATATCACTTTAATCTCTTATTTCTATATTAAATATATAATTATAGTAAGTTATATATTTACTTTATTAACAACTGCTTTATTTTTCTATTTATTATTGGTTTAATTGGATTTTTAATTTAATTTATTATATATAACTGTAAATCTTATTATTATTTTTCAAAATAATTATAATAATATATTCCTAATTTGGAATATAATTATAATATTCCTAATACTAAATTAATACTAATACCTAATTAATGTATTTATATTTTCCACCTATAAGAATTATGATATAAATATATTTTTTCATCAGTTTTTTAAATAACTATTTTTATTTTATTTGAATACTAATTTATACGTTGATACATATTCTACTAAATATGTTACATATATGTTGTAACAAATCTATATTTAAATTAATATTATTATATTTATAGATTACAATTAATTTTTAATGTAATTCTGCGATTATTAATTAAGGTGACACAAAAATTGACTTCTACGGAACTTTCTTTACGTAATTATACAAAATATTTTTAATTATAATTCAGTGATTACTATAGGATCTCTCTATTCATTTCAATGATTGATACTACTGCTCCCCTGCGTAAATAAGTTATTACTAAACACTTGAAAGGGACTTATATATATTTACTTCACAATATATTTGTGATCTCTGTGCATTTCTGATCTCAGTAACTAATGTATGAAGTATCATTTATAAGTGTTATGTTTTTACATAATAATATATAACTATATATATATATATATATATATTTATACTTACTTTTACCTTACCAGGTTAATGGTAGTTCATAACACATGTCCTCCATTCCTCTCTATCATTCATCTCTATCGGTAGTGCACATAGTATCATCTCTTAGTTGGTCTAAGTATGTCGTCATTACCCTTCCTCGATAGTGTGATACGTGTAATAGGTTACAAAGTAATACTTCACTCACTACTTAGCTTCTATTTCTCCAGCAGTGACCGGAGAACCTCAGTCGTTGTTCGCGTATTGTATCTGTTATTCTCGGAATTCACCTTCCTTATTCTTTGTGTGGTCTCTCCATGACTTGTTTAGCTCAGCATGCGTGTATAGGCCCCATTAACTTTTGTCTCTAATGTTGAAGTTAATGTCCAAGTGTAGAGCTATATAGAAATGCAGTCTTAACTGTAAATAACTGCAAATATATATATGGAGATAATGTGATATACTGAAATATACATACACAAAATATAGTTTATAATTATATATTTAACTGAATACAATCTACTTTATTGTTTAATTCTAATGAGCCATGTTTTATTAACTTATTGATTACAGAGTTAAAATTATATATGATCGTTTTAAATTAATCTATATTAAAAATCTTATATTAATTAATATTGCTTGTGCATTTATAATATACAATATAATATATATATATTTTTTTTTGCTGGAGTCCTTGTTTCCCATCCAGGAACTTAGATAAAGTTTAAACTTATAAGCATATGACTCTAATGTCACTTTGAAACCGCTATCATGTTAAGGCATCCATGGTTTTAACGAAAGCCTATTATTTATTGATAAACAATTATATAAGATCACTTCTAAATATTATTGTAATGGTCAGGACTGCAGCCTACTGCTTGTGTGCATATTTTAAGCCTTAGCCAACTGAGCCACACAGGCAGTTATATATATATA
This sequence comes from Osedax fenrisi, assembly GCA_964019155.1. Lineage (NCBI taxonomy): Eukaryota > Metazoa > Annelida > Polychaeta > Sabellida > Siboglinidae > Osedax > Osedax fenrisi. The sequence continues at coordinate 2,830,775 of OZ025240.1, read as the reverse complement.
TATAATAATTGTTTAGCATTGTGCGATATATTTGCATAATATATTAATTATTTTAGTAAATAATAATACATATATACAAATATTTTATATAATATATTAGGTGTCCTAAGGAGAGATTCATCATATGAATTATTTATCTGAAAGTCACATTTATTATACTATATATCATCATATATAGAAATGTATATTATATAACGTATATATATATATTATAGGATATGCAGATGTAAACACAGAATATAATCAATATCACACATGCATGCCTACCTATACATGCATACACCGTGTTTAATGAAACAACAACGATTATAGAGATAAACCGCTGCGGAAGAGGAAGCGAGTGACCTCTCATACTGCACAGTTGTTATTCGAACAGAGAGCAGCGTCTGACGACAGCTCCGCGCTCAACGATACAAAGACTGAAGACACGGAGAGCTACGATTATATCTGGTCTCTCCATCTCGTACATAATGCATTGTCTATGTAAAGCTCGTCGAACGTATGAGTCATTTTAAGACGTTAATCTATGAATATATAAATAAAATAATTAAAATAATGAAAGTACACCTATCTTGCTATCGTATGGAGTTATATTTTGTTTAAATATGTGTTAATACATAATGAATATTAATTTTTAAGAATAAATAACATTATTTACTATATTGAGTAAATAACATTAAATTATATATTTTACAAATTACCTTGATATTTAAGATGAATTTGTAAATTATATAATTTGTAAATTTTAATATTGAAATATAAAAAATCGTATGAATTATAAAAATGAATATATACCAAATAAAATTGTATGAGATTATCTATATTTAAATATAGTTAATTACATCTTGATTACAATAGTACTATATTAATCCCTACATCTTACATGTGCATATGTTGGCACAGCTGCACCCCCTTAATTATTATAATCATGATCAAACAATTATTATACATCATTAATGAATTCTAACTGACTTACAGTCCCATTTGCTTCGGAATGATCTCGGAAGCTCACGTTACCAAGTGTGGACATAGTTTTTGGTAAGCGTAAATATATGTGTGTGTGTTTATTTAGATTACAAATATATCATCTGACGATAATATGTCTATCCTTGTAACTACTTGTAATT
>OZ025240.1:2712148-2824648 GCA_964019155.1 Osedax fenrisi | reverse complement strand
TGCTACATACTTATATATATATATATATATATATATTGTTATTTTTATTTGGTGGAGTCCTTTCATCACATTCAGGAACTTAGATGAAGTTTTCACTTATAAACATATATGGCTCTAATGTCCCTTCTAACCCGCTCTCATGTTAAAGCATCCATGGTTTTAACGAGAGCCGATCATTTATGTATACACAATTATATAAGATCACTTCTAAATAATATTATAAGACTCATTTTATAAAATTAATTAATGGTCCGGACGAGGCTCGAACCCGAGTCCTACTGTGTGTCTGACGCCTTAGCCAACTGAGCCACTCAGGCAGTATATATATATATTTATATATATTGCTATATTGTGTACAGTACTACAATATGGAACTTGTTCCATAAGTCTGTATACAATGACCATTCTGCCATACCCGTACCCCACTCCCTCACCTACAAACCTCCCTACACCCACCGCTCACCTACAAACTCCCCTACACCCACCCCTCACCTACAGTTCTATCATATGGAGCACCTATCACAAGTCTATGCTGGCTAGTTCTGACTACGATGGCACTGTAACACTGTGGGATGCCTTCACCGCACAGAAGACCAGACAATTGCAGGTATGCATGTCAATAGTATGCCGTAGTCAATACATATTTATATATATATATATATATTTATTTTCCTAAATAAAAAATGCAGTTGATATTCACATATAAATAAATTTCGGATTCATTTTATTATTTCTTATATTGTTTAATTATTATTTATAAAATTTATATAACTTAACTTTTAATATTTAACTTAAAACTATTATAATATAATATTAATCAAAGAAACAACTATTATATTTATACTTTACTATCTTCGAAATGAAAACAAAATAATTAAATGTGAATGTATTATCCATTCATAGTAAACGTTTATGAATTACTACTATTTAGATAAGCTGTACATCACTATTCAATACTATATCACCTAGCCATATGTTTACCTGCATTCTAATAACTAATCTACAATGTAAGGAACATGAGAAAAGATGCTGGAGCATAGACTTCAATAAAATAGATCCAAAATTACTGGCCTCGGGATCAGATGACAACAAAGGTTTTTTTAATTTTAATTAATTAAGTTTAAACAATGACCTCATTATCACGATACAATCGATGATTTTCCTAATGAAATATATAGAACTTATGCGTAGTCGTATTCTTCAATAAAAACCTACAGCGCCACCTATAGCGGGTTAATTTTAGGTACTATGTGTTAATTATAATGTAAATTCGTTTCAAACTATACACTTTTAAAATGTAAAATAATATGCTTTACATTATCATTAATATGTTGAAAACTAAGTGTTTATTACTAATATATAACAAACCAATAGGAAATGTTGGTTTTAATTGATATACATATCTATGTGGCGAGTTAAACTAATTTATATTACATGTAATTTAATAGAGCAATGCCAACAGTGTTGTCATCCATGCCAAATTAAATCTAAGTCTGTGATTTCAATACTACTGACAGTAGTGAGAGGGGTGTTACGTTGCCTAGGTAGTGAGTGTTATATCTTTGCTTAGCCAAATCTTTGATACCATCGCATACCTCAAATGTTATTTACAAATTATAAATGCTGGTAATATAAATTGTGTTAAATTTGATATTCACTCTCTATATATAAAAGATCAATACCCATTTGTCATTGTATAAAGGCTGAATATAATTTATATATAAATATATATGTATATCAGATTATTATCAGATTTAGGTTTACACCAGGGTTTTTGTAGAAGCTAAAGCTTATCGAGATATATTAAAAGTATTACAATTCCTGAGTAATTCTCTGAAATTATATAATAGAAAATACACGTATAATATATTAATAATTATTAATTTTAATTGTAACTATTATAAACCTATATTATATATTACAATTACGATCACTATGCTTTCAGTAAAACTGTGGTACACGAATATGCCGTATTCGATAGCCTCCATCGATGCCAAAGCGAATGTTTGCTGCGTGAAGTTTAGCCCCGAGAGTAGATATCATCTGGCTTTTGGTTCCGCAGGTAAACTATCCCATCTGTTCTTACGTTAACTATTCTTATCTGAACACGATTGTAACACTAGGAATAACTCTTGCACAGATCATTGCGTACACTATTACGACCTTCGGAAAACAACAAAACCTATTATGACATTTAAAGGTCATAAAAAAGCAGTATCCTATACTAAATTCTTGAATTCTGAAGAAATAGTTTCAGCGTTGGTATATAATATATTAATTATACTTCTATGATATATATATATATATATATATATATATATATATATATATATATATATATATATATAATTTCTTATTTGCCTAAATGCTCTATATTTGATTTATAATTAATATGCTAAAAATATCATTACAAATTAAGAATATATATCTATTAAATACAGTATATGTATATTCGATAAATATTTATTAAAAATAAGTTATTTTTAATATATATTTATTTTGAATACAATTATATATATTATATACCCATATTTTTAATATATGTAATATAAATTAAAGTATATTTGAATAATAAAGTTTACTGAAGTTATAATTTTTATATATAAAATGTTCTTATCATGAATATATTATATATTCATAAATTTTAAATAATTATTTCTATAAAATAATTTAAATAGGAAATAAAATTATAATTATGGGTTATATTTGTTTAAATTAAATATAATAATTTAGGTCAACGGATAGTCAACTCAAATTATGGAATGTGAATAAAAAGAATTGTCTTCGTACATATCAAGGTCATACCAATGACAAAAACTTTGTTGGATTAGCTACAGATGGAAACTACATAGCATGTGGTTAGTATTATTATATAATATTCACTTTTAGGCATTCATATTTTACATCAACACAATTACGTTTGATAATTTTGAATATATATATATATATATATAATATAATTATTTATAACTGTATTCCAATCCTAATATATATTTATTATAATTTATTATTTATCGAATAACATTTTCTAATACAGGAAGTGAGAATAATTCATTATATGTGTATTATAAAGGTTTTTCTAAGAAATTAATATCTTACAAATTTGATGGAATGCGAGGATTAATAGTAAGTAAACAACACAATATTTTCATATTTCACTATTTATCCTAGTTATAGCATAATTGTAATAATATGTTATAATTTCATTTTAATTAATTCCTTACCAAAAATATTACCAATAGGTAATATTTATATATTAGTATTATGTAGTAGTTGTGTAATTGTTGTGAAAAAAATTGTCTTTTAAATAATAATATAAATATATTTAATCTTTGAGGAGTTACAAAAAAAAATATTCATAAATTTATTTATTAATATCATTCAGATCCATAACTTCTAATTTTCAAATAATTATTTATTACAAGATATTGAAAATCTGTATTTCATATAGATAAAGATATAGATCCCTAATAATTAGTTAAATAATTCTATTTAAATATATTTATCAATATTTTATTGTTATTTTTTATTTTAAATAATATATCATTACTTATATTTGAAAGTTTAAAAAAATTTATAATCTTCATTATACACAATATATTTCTTGTTTATAACATTATAGTATATGTATATAATAGTGATCTAAAATCTAATATTTGCAAATCTTAAAAAAAGTTTGACTGAAAAAAAATATTTTTAATGATTAAAGATAATATTGAAAACAAAATTATATATAAAATAAACATTACAAAGAATACTTTTTATTTAATTTAATAAATATCCAATAATGATAGAAGAATATATACTAGCTCCTATAATTTTCAGAATTAAAATATCATTTAACCTTATTACCGTTATAATTATATTTGTAAGACCTTATACAATTATATTTAATATCCAATGTGTCTCGAATCTACTCGAAATGTAGAAAATAAATGTTTCATAAAATATTGGTACTATCCTAGCTATGACGGATATAAATTATATGTATCAAGTAAGAATAATTAGATATAATCTATATTAGTGAATACATTTTGAAAATATCAGCTAACTAGTATTTAAAATTCTTCTCTACATCGAGAATATATACATATGGAAATGTAAATTCCATCAATGGTGAAAGGTATATTTCTTTTTAAAAAATAATAATTTACTAGAGTATTCGCAACATTCGCGGGAATTATTATTTATAATTATATATAAAATTATATTATAAAAAATAGCCATTTTCCCTATTTTTTAAATGTAAACTAATGAACATCATTCGTCCCCTTAAGATTATACAATAGTGATCTAAATGAGCCAAAATTTTCTGCTTCGAAACAATTGAAATATCTGAAATGTATGTTTCGAAACATCTGAAACATCCTAAATTGTCGCTTAGAAAAACATCAACAAATATGTTTCATAACATATATAAGCCACTTATTCAAATTCGATTCATCGTATTAGATTGTCAAACTTGTTTACAGGATTATATTTTTTAAATTGACTGCGAACTAGATTTTCATACTTGATTTCAAACTAGATTTACATACTCAATTCGATTTGTCGTACTGAATTGTCGAAATTGATTGTAAAATTAGATTGTGTTATCATACTTAATCTTCAAACTAGTTTATCTGATTAGATTGTCAAACATTTGTGTGACTAGATTTTTATATTTGATTCGATTCATCGTATTTGATTGTCGAACTTGTTTACAGGATTATATTTTTGAAATTCACTGCGAACTAGATTTTCATACTTGATTCGATTTGTCGTACTTGATTTCAAAATTAGATTGTAATTTTATACCTGATTATTATTATTATCAGATTTAGGTTTGCACCAGGGTTTTTGTAGAAGCTAAAGCTTATCGAGACAATTACCCTTAATCTTAAAGCAAGTTCAAAAAAAAACTAAATAAATAAAATATTATAAAATATTAGATGACTTCCTGTTTACATACAATACAATGAATAAAATAGAAAAATAATATAAATTGTTTGAACTTGCCATAAAATTATGTAATCATCATTTAATTATTTATAAATAAATAACTAAAATAAATAATAAGTACTATAAAATAATACACTAAACAAAAATATAGATGTATTAGTATAAAAGAAGAAAAAAATGAAGTAAAATGAAGTAAAACTGAATAAAACTGAATAAAACATAACAAAAAGAATATCTAGAAAGGTGGTAAGAAATGTATGTAACATTTTTTTTTTTTTTTTTTTTTTTTTTTCAGTAAATAAGTTTTAGGAATTTTTTTGTAATACTTTATAATAATGTAAAGAATGTAAAATATTTGTTCAAACTGAAATGTTAGTTTAATTACTAATTTTTATATAAGTGTCAATAAAGAGAAATAAAACAAAGAAGTATAATCAAGTATACAAGAAAAAAGATTCAATACAAAATGTTTATGTAATTAAAAATAAAGTCAAATAATATTATTAGTCGGAGGGAAATAAAAAATACTAAAGAAAATACTAAAGAAAAAAGAAATACCTAACAGTTTTTTTTAATTTTATTATTTTTATATAAACGTCAATTAAAAAGAAAGAAAACATGAAAGTAAATTCAAATATAAAATGCAAAAATTCAGTAAAATAATATTATTAATGTCGGGGAAATAAAATATTGTAAAGTAAAACACTCAAAAGTATTAATTTTTTTTTAATTTTTACATAAACGTCAATAAATTAAAATAAGAATAAAATGTGGATCTTAGTATATAATACAATATTAGATAAAAGACATGATAAAAGATATAAAATTAGAAAAATGAGATTTAGATTATAAGTATACTGAGTAAGAAGATAACAAATGTGTATACATACGTTTCCTGAATAATTTATAATTTGAAATATTTTTTAAAATATTATCAAGCTTATTCCAGGTAATTGGTCCAATGTATATTAATGTTCTTCTGCATAGTTCTTTTTTGAAATTAATAATTGAGAAATTATTTATGCTCCTAGTGTTGTGAGATGATGAAGTTACAGAAAAAAATGCATTTGTTAAAACAGGATGAATATCATTGAAAATTTTAAACATAAATTCACATGTACTTATATATGTAATTTCATTTATTTTTAATAAAGAATTATCAATAAATAGTCCATTAGTATGATGTAAAAAATGTTTTTTACATATAATTCTTATCATTCGCTTTTGAAGAATATATATGCATGATACATTAGATTTATATGTATTTCCCCAAAATATGTTACAATACTTTATATGAGGCAAGAATATGGAATTATATATATGAAGTAATGCTTTTTTATTTATAAATTTGGAAATAATGTTGGTAATCCATATGATTTTTTTTAGTTTTGATTTTAAAAACAAGATATGTTGTTTCCAGTTTAATATATCGTCTATAATTACGCCTAAAAATTTATAAAATGTAACTCTTTCAATATTTCTGTTATTTAAATTTATATTTATAATAGTTCTTGAATTAATAGACATAAAGCAAGTTTTATTTAAATTTAATGATAACCTATTATATATTAACCATTTATTAATATTTTTTAATTCAGTTTGACAAATATAATTAAGTAATTCGGCTGATGTATTTTCAAAATATAAAGTAGTATCATCTGCGAACATGGTAAACTTACATAAAGATTATCATAATAGATTAGATTTTATTTCTTTCCTTTCGAATTTAATGATCGTACTTGATTTTCGAATTTGTTTATCTGATTAGATATTATTACTTGATTGCAAACTAGATTTTCATACTCGATTCGATTTTTCGTACTCGATTGTTAAAATTTATTGTAAAATTAGACTGTCATACATGATTTTCAAACTATTTTATCTGATTACATTGTTGAACATATGTGTGACTCTAGATTTTTATTTATAATAATATCAATTGTATTTTAAAATTAAATAAGATATTTGTTAATTACAATATTATAATATACATTACATTTTAATTTTAAATATTTATTTCAAAAGTAATTTTTATAACTTATATATTATTATAAACGAAATTGCATTTCTTAGTATATGAACAAGTTATACATATAAGATATTGTTTAATTACCTTCTTCTATAATAATAATTTTTGCATCCATTTGATAAATTTTTTTAAAATTTAATTAAATTTAAATTAATTTAAAATTAAATTTATTTTTTTTAAATTTAAAATGTCATAGATAATAAACTCGATCGAGCCATGTACCGGCTCGACTCATTCGAGCCGTTCACTAACCCGGGTTGGCTCGAAAAACTCAGCTCGTTTTAGATCATTAGTATACAAGTAATTTTATAATTATTAATAAACTTTTAATTATTATCCACAAAATGATGCATAAATTATGCTTTAAAAACTCATAAATCTGTTGAACTCGTAAAATTTAAACCCCACAAAAACTATATTAAAATATGTATCATTTTAATAAAACTAGATTTAATTTTTAATATATATTTATATTTATGATATACATTTAGTTTCATTAAATATAATGATGTATATTTAGATGATTATATTTCAACACATGATTTATTTGATAATTTAATTAACATGATTTATTCAAAATAAATTTGTTTCAATTACATTATCAAAATAATATTATTTGATGTATTTATTACAATAGAAATATAAAATGTATGCATTTATTAATGATATTAATATTATTTTGAAATAGGTGAATTATTAATTTAGTAAATATTTAATAGGAAAATGTCTTGTTATAATAAATTCTATTTTTCATATTTATAATTCATAAAAAAAAATGTAAGTAATAATTGATATAATAGCAAAAAAAATTAATAAATTTTTTATCATTATTGTTTTAATAACTACAAAAAATTATATTATATAAGATATATTATTATATTATATTTGATAAGCTTTCAGATTATACTAATTTTATTACAATAGCATCAATATAACAAAATTTCATCTGTAGCTATTAGATATAAATCACTCAAAATCAATGTATTTCAATTTTATATACAAAAACAAACAACTCCACCTATAAGATCACTTTACAGAAATGTTTAGTTTATAATGTATGCACTTTTAAAATATAAAATATTTTAAATGAAAACTAAGTGTCCATTACTTATATATATATAACAATAGGATATATTGGTTTAGATGATTGTATTCAAGTTTTACATTGAAATTTATTAAATACCTACATAAGAAAAATTATTTAAATCAAATATAAAAAAGTTGTACAATTATTTCCTATAAATCACTATATATATTTTATAAAATATCTTATAATTAATAAATTAAATATAAACTTTCATATAACAATTCTAAATGTATTTATGTATTAAATCGTGTAAGCATCTTGTTCATATTTCGAATATTAATAACTTTTATTATATATTATCTTTTACTATAAATACAATTTTGTATATAAAATATTATTATATATTATTAATTAAATTCTCAGGATAAAGAAAAGAAAGACAAGAATTCCGAAGATAGTAATGAATTTGTTAGTGCAGTATGTTGGAAGAAAGATTCAAATGTTGTAGTAACAGCTAATAGCCAAGGAATAATCAAAGTTTTAGAACTTGTTTAATATTTATCTTTTAAAATAATTTATATTATTTATTATTTTATCAATCAATAATTATTTACATTTTCAATCATGTATATTCAATTATTGTTATTTTATATGAAAAATCTTATTTATACTGTGATAATAAATATTTATAACAAATTAAAGTTTTTTAATTATTCAATATTTATTCTTGAACAAGAGCGGCTTTAGCTTGGGCTTTTGCTAATTGGCTAGCAATTCGGTCCAAATCACGAATTCCTAAGAGGCTCAATTTACGTCCACTGAAATAGTATAGAATATTAATTAAATTAATATAAATAGTACTAATAGAATATAAAAAAAGTAAACAAATAGTTTTACAAAAGATAAATATTATAAAAATAATATAGTACTATAATATAAAAAATAGTATTACACAGATACATATTTAAAGATAATAAATTAATACATATGAATAATTGTATAAATTAAATAAATATTAACCCAGATGAGGCTTTCTCGACATATTTTAATCCTTCAAGAGATTGTAATACTTTACGTGCAATTGAGGGAGAGGCTTTTTGGAAATGACTTGGTTTAGTTCCTCGTCGTCTACGTCCTCCGTATATTGTGCAGAATGCACCGACACCAGATGGGGAGCGCATATACAAATGACGGGCAACAGAAGCTATAAAAATATTATGTATTTAAATAGTATATTAAAAATATTCTTAATATAATACCTGCGCGGGTGAAATACCAGTCCTCATCATAAGGGGCCAATTCTTTGTGAATACCATTCTTCACGATATCAGTCCATTCTGGTACCTTCATCTTACCACTTTTTTTCAAAAAAGCGGACAAGGCCTTTACAAAATCATGTTGATCAACTTCCTTAACCTATTAATATACAATTATTATATTAAATAAATTATAAATATTATTTTATATTATCATACTCATAACCATAGAGCTAGAGAGAAATAGTTTAGTAAATAAGGTATCTAACATGCGGAAAGCGTCAATCTAATTTGGTCACATGAAAATAGCGGATTTGATCTATTTGATTTTTTATTTTGTAGCTAGAATTAAATTATTAATACCATTGGAAAGAGGATAAAAAAGTAATATAAGTTTCATATTTTACTTTTTTTATATAATTTGTAATAAAAAAGTTATGATCAGAAGAATATTATATTTTAGATATTAATTAGATGGCTGATTTTTTATTTCCGCTTTCCGCCAGGCTTTGAGTATTACCATTCTATTTATCTTAGATCTATGCTCATAACTAATACTTTATTAAGAAATAATTCATTTTGTATAAATATTTATATATTAAAAAATGTATAATTCATAATCAAATATTAAATTACTACTATATTTAAATTTTAAATTATTTTATAGAATTGTATGCTCAAAGAAAATATATCCATTTAGGGCATCCCAGTGTCACCAGATAACGATTGTTGACATGTGATTAACTAGATATGAAAATTGTATTTTCACTATAAATACTTTTATTCAATATTTAGATTATAGATATATTAAAAAAAATGTTGTCACCAGATAACGATTGTTGACATGTGATTAACTATATATGAAAATTGTATTTTCACTATAAATATTTTTATTCAATATTTAGATTATAGATATATTAAAAAATATGCTATTTTATATATAATCTACATTGCACACACAAACTTGGCAATTATTTAATGATATATATAGTGAAAATACGCTTTCCTATAAAATTACATTCAGCATATTATAAATTTTGTGCCAGGTCTATTATCTGTTCAATTAGAATTATTGTCTAAAAAATGCAGTTTACAAAATATTGCTGGCTCAATACTTTATATGATGGTGTTATTTCTAGTGTTTTTTTTTTACAAGTTTCCACTATATAAATATGATTATTAGTATTACTAAACACAAAGATATGCGAAATCAAATATACAACACTCTGGCATTGTAATTAATAGTACCGCCTCTGTTGGTAATATCGAAATTACGCAGTTTCATTATAAAAAATGTACTCCTATATTAAATTAAATGCAATATAAATTAGCTATTACTCACTTCATAGATATGTATACCATTTAAAAAAAATCCTATTGCTATTATATATTAGTTATCACTTTTACATTTTAAACGCAGTTTGATACAAGTTAATAATCAACACTTATCTGAATTCAACCAATAGTGGAAATGTTCATGTTTTGTGTAAAAAATCAAAATACAAGTTGTCACATAAGTGTTACATCTATAACAAATTTGTCTACATATATATATAATCAAATATATTAATAAATTTATGTAACTAGATAATTATTAAAAACCCAATAAAAATAACACCAAAATTACTCTTGTCATTATAAATCAACGGGTCAATATTGTACATATACTGTTAATTACAATATTAACGAGAATATTATTTTTCTTGTGTCAAAAATTAAATATATATAAATATAATAAAATAAACTACTTATTGAGGTTCTAAGCACAATGAGAAATTACTCTCTTTATATATTTTAATTTAAATACCTTCTAATTCATTCAAACTAAGTAATGTTAATGGAAGACATACACTACTGATATCTAGAAAATAATACAATGCATAGTACAATTAAAGGACACTAATTATCAAATAATATAAGTATATATAATAAATTACTATATTATAATATAGTATGAATGTATAAAATATATATGTGAATCATGTATACAACTATGAATGTTTATTTTTATAAGTTTAATTTAGTATATAAAATGTATGGTAAATTTAAAGTGAATATTTCATTATAATTATTTTACATAAATTAGTTATAGTTTAACTACAAGTGTTGCCTTTATTTTGTTTTACTCCTTGCAAACACTATACAATATTATTAAAACTAAATAAAATAAGTCAACTTATATTATAACGTATATGAATTATTTAATAAAATTCATATGAATATACTAATTAATTTATAAAATTGCATTATATATAAATTATTTGGTAAGAGCTGACAGATTAATAAGATAAAAATAATAAATACATACAATTAATTTATTTGAAAAAATAAATATATTTACTATTAAATCAGCATATTATTAATTATAAAATTGTATGTGATTTAATTCGAATTAAAAAATATCATAATAGTTTTTAAATTAGTAGTAATATAAAACATATTGTTATAATACTTAATACATTTAAATATATAAATAGCATAATTCATACATTTAATTAAATAAATCAATTTCAATATTATGATATTAACTTATTTCTCATTTATTAAATTAATTTGTACAATTATATATTTATTTCAAAATATATGTACCCTATACTACCCATTTAATAAATTCTTATATTAATAGGCCCTAGGAATACATTCGGTAAAATTAATCACCGTGATGTTTAATATAGCATTCGGTAATATAAATATATACCTAATTATCATACAATAATATAATGATACTTAATATTAAGCAAGTTATTATTGCACAAATATAATGCAGGCTAATATATAATATTTATTTTATAAATATATATTGTTATATATGAGAACGATAATAAAGATAATTTTAATATGTTGTATAATAAAGTTAGATATTTTACTATAAATACTTAAATTAAAAATGTAGAAATTAAAATATAATGTATATAAAATAATATATTATCAGATTATAAAACTTTAACAATTATATTGCCTTTAGTTAATCCAATAACTCCGATATTTCCATTTTATCATTTATAAATAAACCTTCATATTTGATAAAATTGACGAAAAGAAAGTAAATAGGGGTCTTCATATTTACAATCAAAATATATAGGTAATAAAAGAGATTTAATTAAAAATTTATATTTTACATTCATATTATTTATCATAATTTAAATAGATAAATGTATCATTGGTATAATAATTGTATCGAATATTATATACATATATTATATATATATATATATAAATAGTATACCCTAAATATGATAACCTGTCATAATGTATGACTCATAAATAATGTATAATAATATAATTATAATTATAATTATATTTTACTTGTAATCTAATTGAATACATATTAGTATATGCATAGATTTTTATTTTACCATATACAACTATAACTCGGTAAATTATAAATCTATGATTATATGTAATATAATTTACATATGTTGTTCCCAATATCAAACGATCATCTTGGCCGCCGATATAAGTTCAAGTTGGGCGTGATTATTAATATGTTGGGTGTTAGTTAAAATAATTATTTTCACTGGTTTGGTTTGGTTGGGTTTAGTTTTAATATTTGCCGGTTTTTTGTGTCTGCATTACATCCCGAGTGATCCTATAAAAGCATATATATATATATATATATGGAGGTCGGTCTGGAACGGCGCCAATATTTAAAATAATACGAATTTGATTGACGTGTGGGGGGCGTCGCGCGCGCGAAACGAATTGAATATAGGCCATCGATATAAAGAAACTTTCTTTATATCGATGATATAGGCATAGAGCTAAAGAGAAATCTCTTTAGCTCTATGAATATAGGTCATGACTAATTAGTGATAGCCGCTATGTGGCAAATATTCTTTTGATGTAAATCATTTACTAAATGTATATTATACACAACTTCAAATTGAACTTGTTTATATATATATATATATATATATATATATATATATATATATATAAAATGTGACTTATTATTTAAACATACTTATTATTTTAAACTTATTTTTTAACTAGTTTATATATATATATATATATATATATTATATACAACATACTTATTATTTTAAACTTATTTTATAACTAGTTTATATATTATATATATATATATTATATATTATAACTAGTTTATATATATATATATATATATATATATATATATATATATATATATATTATATACAACATACTTATTATTTTAAACTTATTTTATAACTAGTTTATATATTAATATATATATATATTTGTTTATATATTAAACACCATTTATTGGTGTTTAATAAATAACTAAGGATAATTGAGAAACGTATTGTTCTAACATTTATGAGTATGTGAATATCGCTTGTTATTATATTGGAGGCAGACTGCTGGTATGTGATTAATAATTATTCTGAATGAAATGAAGAGATAAATAATGATTGACGTAGAATGAAAAGTGAAGTATTAAACTTGGGGAGCTTAATATAGAATACGAATGACTCATGCATAGAGTATATGCGAGTATGTTTTCATGGAGCAGATAAGCGAAGAGTAGTATTTCTGGGTTATAAGCTAATTCTAACACCATAATGAGTAACTCTAATCATAATATATATTATATAAATATTAATCCCCCTAAACACATAACTAGGGAGGTAACTGTATTATGTATACTTTATAACTGTACTAATAGGAAATATATAATTAATTTGATATTAGTTAACATATTTTAATATGTCAATAGTTATATAAGATAATTAATAGAAAACCGACTACTACATATATATTAGTAAACTATATGGTTTTAAATGCATACTTATCACAATTAGATGACATCTATATATATATATATATATCATATATATTTGTGTGGTTGGATTCTTAATTTACTCAATAAATATAAATTATTTTAATTATAAATTTAATATGTTAATTTACATCTGATAACCTAATGTAATACTACCTAATAGTAAACAATATTTCGCTTAGAAATAAATAACACTCCTTATCTATGCAATTTTGTAATATTATCCGTGGCTGCTAGCAGTATTATCAAAATCACTGAAATATATTTAGGTTTGGAGCAATTTTTATACATACATTTTTTCCAAATATATTTGATTAAAATCATTTTATAG
The DNA here is from genome assembly GCA_964019155.1 of Osedax fenrisi. Classification (NCBI taxonomy): domain Eukaryota; kingdom Metazoa; phylum Annelida; class Polychaeta; order Sabellida; family Siboglinidae; genus Osedax; species Osedax fenrisi. The sequence continues at coordinate 2,810,302 of OZ025240.1, read as the reverse complement.
ATATAGCATTTAAACTAAAATATACTAGTATTGATATATATATTAGTAATGAATATTTGAATCAGTCATTGTAGGTGACGCTATTCATGTGTTGTGTACAAAATCTAATTACACGATCCCGCATAAGTATTATATCTTAGATAAATATTTGCCTGTAGGCTACTCTATTACATGTTTAATTGTTACTAATATGTATAAAATATTACGGACATATATTTCTGTATATTGAGTATACTCGTTTCTATTATAACGTAATGGTATTTTCCCCTGGAAAACTATTTTGAATGTTTTGTAAATAGTCTATTTAAAATATAACTATTATTCCATATATTAAAGTTATATTTAATTAATACGTATGTATAGGATTTTGCTGACTATAGCTTTCTATCTATACTTCTATGCATTATCTAATGATAACTGAATCAATATTTTATTTATTATATGCAACAAATGTTAAAATAATTACTAATAACAATTTGAGTACAACATTTATTAATTCAAATATTCTACCACTATATAATAATTAGTATATGGAAATGAATATATATTATACAGAAATAAATACTCCTTATCTATGCAATTTTTTACTATCAGATTTATCGCAATCACTGACATATATTTAGGTTTGACGTAATTTTTTAAAATATATTTGATTAAAATTATTATAGTTTTAGAAACCATAGATTAATATTATATTTTTTTAATTATAATAAATAAGTAAATCATAAGAAAAGTGTAAATGTTTTTATTTTTGATTATTGATAATTTGTTAATCAATTTATAAATTTTATTATTTAATGTATTATTATTTATTAATGAATTCAATGTGTAATTTCTTACTTCCTTATTCAGAAGTAATATAATATAATAATTATATAATACAGTATAATATATACATAATATTTAATTAATATTAAACCAGAAATACAAATGAATCAATTAAATGATAATTCGTAAAATTAATTGAGATCAAAATGATCCCAATTTATTCATACATACATAAATACATGTATTTATTGTATAAAATCAAATAGAATAAAATAGCATTACTTGTTAATCATAAAAGTAATATAATAAAATCTATAAGGAGAACTTCTTCTTTTTCTTCTTCATTTTCTTATTACTAAAAAGGTTGATGGGTTTCACGTCGTATATCCTCTCCTTTAGTATTCCGCAAGTGGGTTGGCTATCAGGATTAAATGGCGTAAGAGGACTGGCAGATGCTAGACTCTGGGTCTTGATAAACTCTGTAAAGAAGATTTATTCAAAATGTTTAATTCTAGCTAAATATTATTTAATAAAAGAACACTATATTATTTCATATAAAATAAAATATTTCATAAAATCATAATATATTTAGGTTTACTTTCAAAATTAATTATTACATAGTCCTTATAAAGCTATTTACATTATCTGATTAGCTATCTAGATTAGATTTTAATCTTAATGTTTTAGTTGCACTATAATTAATATTGCAATTATATACAGTAAGGTATCCACTTAAGGCAAGTAGATACATATATAAGTTTTATATATTTGATCATAAATTTTTAGAAGTTTTTTCATAAACTATCAGAATGGAAGTATTATTATTATAGAATATAACTAAATAAATTCATAATCTTATTATTAGTACTTTATTACATATTTTATACTAGATTAAAACTTTTAAGACCAAGTAATTACATAAAACTTTACTTAATAACAAGAGATTATGTATATTTTAAAAACGAAAATGTGTCTATAATTTATATTTATTTTGATTAGGATATAATATTTGTTTAGATAAAATAAATCTAAATTTTAAACTAAAAATAATATAAAAAATATTGATATATATATTGATAAAATCATTAATTAATGAGATATTTTACAAATTGTATAAATTAACTGATTAATTTGTATAGAATTCATTACTAATTTGGGAGCTTTGTCAGAATTTATTTTAGAGTCTGTTAATTGTAAAATGTAAATAAATAATGCTATAAATCATAAACTTCCTCAAAATATTTCATTATGACCTATTGTTTGGGTAATAAATACACGAGTTTTATTAACCAAATTCTCAAAAACTAAAATATAAAGATAACTTTTTTAAAATCATATAATAAATATAATATATTATTACATATTTATGGATTCTCATTTATAATACTATGATTACTGAATTATTTATAATATTAGTTTATGGTCATTTTTTAGATGTGAATGTTTGCTATGCCTAGGTTTAAAAGTTTAAACATTAATTACATAGAGCAAATCTACTACTACTACTACTACTACTACTACTACTACTACTACTACTACTACTACTACTACTACTACTACTACTACTTCAAACCTTGTTGGGTATTTCTGTTAAGTTTAAAGAGGACTTTCTTTTTACTACTTGTAATTTCAATTTGTTTTAACTGCAAGTATTGATTATATATATATATAAATTTCATAATTATAGATTATAATCGATGCGTATGTTCTATACAGAGGTTTTTAATATAACACATGTAATATATATCTAATAACACAGTTTACATGCATTTAATCTAATAACAGTATACATTTATGACTTAATGCTATTTAATAATAGGTATCTGTTAAATTATGACATAATGATATAATAGTGGTGTTTACTGAGGAAATTACATCACTAGTGGTGACTTACTTTGTTAACGGGGGTGGAGAGTACGGGTTTGGGAAACACCTTCGCCTTTTCCATGGCGTGAGTTAAAAATGAAGCATTATTTATAATAGGAGATGAGGTATCCTGTGAAGGTGTGGCAAAGTTAACACATCATGTGACAATAGGTAAAATTCAATGCACTAGTCTATGCTATAAGCATGCTTTGCTATAGAAAACACATTAGATTTATATATAATATTAATTGTTATGTAAAATATAACTCAAGAATAGTAGATAATATAATTCAAAATTAAAGTTTACTGGTACCAATAATAGATTATTTATTATTGGTGTCAAGAAATGGAATAATATAGGAAGCTAATAATTTTTAAACTTTAAGTATATTTAAGATAAATATAATTCAACATATGAATTACAGATTATGAGAATGTATTATTTCAAGGCATACGATTAAAAGTTGTATTACTGCTGGTAAAAGATTGATAAGAAAGAAGTAATCATACAAATAGTATTATTTATCTCATGTATTCTATACATATATATTTATCTATTCTAGTATATACATGCCTATATATCATTTCGAATACATGCTTACATAGTAAACATAAATGTGCTGCTAACTATTTGAACGTCTAGATCGGAGAGAGTTTTCCTTCGCTTTTTCTTCTTCTTCTTTTTCTTTTTACTTTCATTCTAAGTTATTATTATTAACTTTATTATTAACTAACTATTATAGGTATTAATTGAATGTAGTATGATATTATAAGGTAGAATTCCATCTGGTAAACATAGATATCACTAGTGTATATTATGTAATGTTAAAATATACAAGATACTATTCTAAGACTTCTATGTTGATGTTCCGATAGGTATTAACTATAGTGGGGCTTTATTCAAGAAGTATTTAATGACTGTAAAGTGATTATATGCACAAATTTTGCAATCATTCATTTAGTGTAACACAACTATTTCAAATTAGAATTACTAATTAAATTATATAAATTCACTGCTAAATACTAGGGTGTGTATCGTAACTATATTATTATGAAAGTGATAGCATAGGATTAATCTGCTACAGTGCATGATACTCAGTGTAATAATCACATATTGAGGCTAAATGTTTACATCGAGACTTACGTGTCTACTTGAACTACTAACGACATCTGGTGTACTGTCCGGGGTGCTGTCCGATATGAAATCACTAAATGAGCTGGGGCTAGAGATGGTTTCACACTCCGGTTCTGTAACCTCTACCGCCTTCTTTTGTTTCTTCTTCTTGGGAGAAACTTCTACTTCAGAGATGTCTTCCGAAGCTTCTTCTTCGAGATGCTTGCGTTTCTTGTTCTTAGATTTCTTCTTGCGCGGCGACTTGGAAGGGGAGTCTTGTTCTAGAGCTGGAGAACCGTTGACCTTGGGTAGTTCTTCTGAGCTGACCTTCAGCTTACCGTTGGATCGAGCTTTCACCGGAGATGTGGTCACATCTTTAGAAGGGGCAGTAGTGGTATCAGTAGTGCTGTCCTCTTCCTGAGGGGGCTTGTTTTCCTTCTTCTTCCTTCGGCGGTTTCTCTTCTTGGAATCCGACATTCCGAATGTTTCCGCCCGACTCTGTAGGGCTTCAGAGGTGTCCACCTGTTGATCGTCATCGGAACTAGGTTCTGGTATCACTTCAGCTTCCACTGCTTCTATTTCATCATCGTCATCTTCATCACTATCCATATGTTCGCCATTAGTGAGTTTCTCTGTGAATGGATATCATTATCAGTTGTAGGCATTTCCAGTGTGATTATAGTAATATTAATAATGCCTGTGAATTTGTTTATGATATAAACTTCCAATACTAATATATTGATTTTATTGATTTAGATTTTGTATACTCTAACAAGAATAAACTGAGTTATGACAATTTTACTTGCCAACTTTTACAATAAATAATATTATAATTAATTTACAGAAGATAATAAAATCTAAGATGTGAATATATCAATGGATGGCTCATTGATACACTCACATATTCACAATATACATTAGTGATGATGATGATTTTATTTAAACACTAATTCAATTATAAAATTCTTATAGTGTGACAATAATATATTAAAAAACGGATCATCATGATTACAGATTATGTATTTACTCCATAACACATTCATTTATTATCTATTTTAAATTTTACGGTAACTGTAAAACGTTTTAATTTCGTATTATTCTTTGTTTATTTCTATAACGTATGTTATCGTTAGCAAATATTTATACTTTATTATTTCGATTATATTTTCAGCTATGTATTTGCTTAAATAAATTATCAATCAATCACATATGTTCAATTGCAAAATAAAAATTATTTTTAACGAACTACTTTTCGCAAGTATTTTTATAGGGTGTATAAGTTGTTAGTTAGGAATTTAAATTAAGTATTGACTATTCCTAAATATCACTGGCTAGAAAAGTTAAAATTAGTCTACGAATAATACGAATCGTAGATCAGTTATACTTATAGTGTAATTAATTTTTTTAGTCTGTAGATATGTCTAAGTGATATTTTAGTTAAGTGGTCGATGGTTGTACAGTATTTATTGTGAGACGAAAGTAGTATAGTGTTATGAATATAAAGAGTTCTTCAAATAATATCTACTATATAAAAGTATAATCAATATAGATTAAATAAATTAATATAAAATAATAAAATATAATTAATATAAGCTAAATAAAAACCATATCTCTCTTTTTTGAGTTTTTTCTCGTTCAATTTATACGCTTTGCTGGTAGTTTTATCCAACTTCGACTCAAATGTCAACAATTCCGAGGTGGCGGCTTTCACTAATGTATAAAGACTCGAGTTACACACATATATATTAAGTAATTATGTTTATAACGATTATACTTTAATTTTATATATACATGTATACAAAACTACACTTAATATATTTAATAATAGTACATTTAATAATATTAAATTATTTGAATTTTATATAGGAAGTAGTTATTATTAACATATTTTACAAACTTTTGAAATTGGGTTCTCTAGTTTCCATATCTGCTTCGTTGGCATAGGTTTCTTCAGATGCTAATGATTGGTCGACGTACGTTCCAGACAATAGCTGCTGCAGTCTACATTAACAACTTAACTTAGAAAACTCATCAAATTTAAGTTTGAATTATTATTGTTCATGATTTTGTATTAAATTATTAATATATGAATAAATATGTGATATTAATACATTAATAATACATTTTAGATACAAACTTTTTGACTATTTTATAAATCTTGTCTCTGTTCCTGCTTAAACATTTCTTATCGCGGGCAATGTTGAATAATCTGTCGTGTACAAGATTGCAGTCCCACTGTTTGTTACATGTTTTAGTATGTTAGCTGTGATCTCTATTGTAATTATGCTAACAGTAGCAGTACATGTATGCATTATTTAATATTAATGTAATACATAGAATAATGATTACAAAAGTTGTAGCTCCAGCACTATATTACACTACAGAAATCGTAACTTAAATAAGTATTTTATATTTGAATTCCATTTTAATATCATTAATTAATGTATTACGTTATGTAAACTTTTAAGGGCAGGGGAAAGCACAGATACAAATAATTTTTGATTCTTCATTATTATTTATTTATAAAATTTAAAATAGTACATAAATGATATAATTAGGTAAAATGAAATGTTTCTAAAAATGATATATATATATACTATATTAGTTATATTTATAATAAACGTCATATATATATCAGTCATTTATTTTAATGTAATTACATATAATTAAAATCTGTAAACTCGATTTCCAAAAATAATTATTATACCAAGTAGTTCACTATAAATCGTATTCTTATGGGAATAATGTATTAATTTATTCACATTTTCACTATATATATATTCATAACATGTGTAGTATTATAAAAGCCTAAGATACATGGTCGCATATTAAGTATATGTCACTTCACCCAACAAGTAGGAAACATGGGTATTTAATTATATCATAGATTTTAATCATATGTTAATGTCTTGGTAAATAGAAACCAGATAAAATTTATTTTTTAAATCTTATTATTATTTTATGTATATATTATGATATACAATAGTTATATCAAATATATGCATATTTGTATTAATAATATTAATATTATTTAGAAATAGGTGAATTATTAATATAGTAAACATTTAATAGGCATATATCTTGTTATAATAAGTTCTATTTTTAATAATAATTATAATTCATAACAAAATAAATGTAGATAATCAAATTTATATCATATTTTTGATCATAACTTTTGTTTTAATAAAAATATGACTTATATTATAGAATTTAATAAGCTTTCAATATAAAAAATCTCATTCTCTTAGCTATTAGTTGATCATATATACAAATTTCATGATCTAATATTTCCCAAATTATATACTCTATTTATATTATGCACAGAATTATATAAATTAAAATATTTGTAATATAATATAAATTCAATATTAAACATTATACGAATCTAAAAATAATTATTGTATATAATATTGATTATAAATAGTAAATATTAAATGTACTGAGAAATCTACTAAAGAAATTTATAAATATGATCCCATCAAGAGGGGCGTGTATTAATAAATCATTAGACCGTGAATACAATTTTTAAAAGTGATTGCTTGACCGTGTTTCTTAGGCTCTGGTATTATTATGCATGTATTTTGTAATTTTGTTTTTCTAAATATACATACCAAATATATAACAAGTGATGTAAATGATGCCGAGCCGAGATATTTGGTTATTGATGCCGAGCCTTCATTTTTGGTAAAAAAGTATGGTATATTTGTGAACAAAAATCAAATTACACTATTTCGCGTAAGTTTTATATATTTCCTTAGAAAAATCCTTGTGCATATCATAAAGAAATACTTTCAAATATTGAAGAAAAAAAACTTAGATTTCAATTATCAGAATAATTATTACTAAAATTAAAAAATATAATAAATTATTCTTTGTAAAGTATTCCTGATTTATATCTTTTACATGTAAACAAATTATATGTACCCGTGACCTTAAAATAAACATATATAATATATAAATTTAAATCTCAGAGTTAACATCAACTGGACTTAAAAATGTTATAGTGCATTGAGAGTTATTCGTATACATGTTATCATGAATGTCTAAATTTAGATCCAATGAAAATTATATCAACAAATTGTTTCTATTAAAATATATTTAATTATCCGTAGAATGATGTGTACTATTTGGTATAAAACTAACTACAACTGCCTATAATATGCATTATAACCATGAGCACATCAACAAATAGCTGTGAATATTAACAATGTTAATGCGTTAATGCTAACCGGAAACTTTCCGATAAGACTGTCAGTTAGCGCATCATCTTCATCGTAATCATCCTCATCTAATAGACCAGGTTCTAAACGAGCACCATGATAATAGTTACTGAACGGCAATATAATACAAATAGCAACATTTGTTTCTAATGTTTTAATTTATTATTTCTTGATAAACAATATAACTATTGGTAGTCAAAATTGGATCAATTCGCTTTGCAGCAAGTTACAGTTCAAGTGGGCTACAACAGATATGATCATAAACACATTTATACGTGTGTGTGTGTGTTTGTGTACTAGACATGTATGTAGTGGTAGGGACAGGGTTGGGGTCAAATATAATTTATCAAATACAAATACAAATATTTATTACATTTTGTATACAAATACATTATATCAAATACAAATACAAAATATAAATATTAACACATTATATATTAAATCATAAAATAATAATCCCTATCCCTATACCAGATTTTATAATACTTAATTGAAATCTATTTAAAATATAATTAATTTACTAAAGAAATCTAATAAAATATTTATTGGATTTAGTTTTTAATTTTTTTGAGAAAAACTGTTTATAAGTTATAATTTTTAATACCTATACAAAAAAGAATATAAATTAAAATTCATAAATTTATATATATAGTATTCATAAAATTCTTTGAAAATGATTGTTCTATTATAAAATTTGTATTATTTAATAATTGTATTCTTTAATTTAATATTAATATAAATGGTAATTATTTGTTAATTTTTTACATTCATAAATCAATTGTTTAAATTCTACATTCTATTAAATTATTAATTTTATATATTTTTAAAAGTGTATTTGAACCTGTATTTAATCAAATACACCAAATACGACAATCAAATACAAATACATCACTGATTAATCATTCAAATACAAATAATCAGCGTATTTAAATACAAATATGTATTTGACCCCATCCCTGGTGGTAGGGAATATTCAGCACTACATACCTTCATCAGAATCAGCATCACCATTTTCCGTAGTGGCAACCATATCAGCATCATCAGCCTCTTCATCGCTGCATGGAGATAGATCTTCATCTTCTGACATCGCTTCAAGGTCGTCATCATCCCCATCGCTGAGCTCAGATTGCATAGCTTTGTAAGCACCGCTTCGTAGGATCTCCTCGAATATAGTGCTTATCACTGAACTCACCAACTGATTACTAAGGAGGGGAGGTAAGGGTGTAAGGGGGTGGGTTATGCAGGTGCCATTTAGATATTAATATTATTTTAGTGAACTAAATCAATACGTGGCCTACTCTATACTTCTAATATAGAGCTCATTGATGCATTGTAAACAAATTAGAAGTCTAAATTTAGTAAAACAAACATAATTAAACAAATATTTGATCATAAAAGAGGCTTATAAAATGAATTTTATATTACATTTATTAAAATATAAGAACTAATATTATTTATATTATATGAATTGTATACAAGATAAAATAAAATAGAGAATTACAATTTAAACATAAAACAAATTTCAACCAGAGATATACCAAAAAGAGAATTTGTTTTATTAGTTGTAAGATTATTTTCTGAAGAATAAACTGCTTCTGTTACAACTGATGTCACTTGCGCAGATAGATATTACATTAAGTTAGACTCCAATACATATAACAAGCTAATTTATATACATTTCAAATCATTAAATTATGATTATAAAATATTTAAATATTTTATACTAAAAAAATAACTACTCTACTTTAAATGATTCAACTCCCTTAATACAATATATGTGCTTTTTAGAGTACTAGTAATCATACCTATACCTATACTGGATGTCTGAACCTTTGTCTAGTACCCTATACTAATCGAGATATACTTACTTTTTACTGTGAGCGATCAACAGGCAGTAAGGTTCCAGGAACCACATGATCTCATCCTGCGACAGTGTGCCTTCATCTGATGATGCGATGCGTGATAGTTCTGAGAAGTAGATGTCTAGCATGTGGTACTTCAGACCATCTGGAGCACACCATATCTTGTCATCTTTACCTATGAATGGATGCGACTGTTAAGGGGGCATCTTATCGTATCATCTTATATACTAATGGATAATACATAGTGATGACGTAAGGTAAGGTGGAGGTTACCTATCTATGCTAATGCTGATCAATAGTTCAAACTTTCAGAGTAATGAATGTTTATTACGATATATATATATATATATATATAATTATTTATATTATGAATATAAAAATTCAAAAGAACGACTCATGGATGTCTCATTAGATATAGTGTGAATAAATGTATGACGTTCTACAGGAAATACAGGTTAGTATCAGGTACGTACTGAGCATGAAGTCATAGATTAGGCCCGAGAATTTCTTCACCAATTTCTCATTGTAGTCGTGTTTCTTGATGTACACGAATGTAGCCGCTAGCATTCGTCTCACCAGCTGTATGTGATATATGGTATACAATCCACTTAATACAAGTAGTATATTTATAAATGTTAATAAAAATAGTAAAATTAAGCTTTTACAATTTATTTTTTATATAGGAAAATTTCCTAAGGAAATATATTATTTTTAATTTGTATTTACTGCGTTTATATTTGAATACATTGCATAATTATTTGTATTCCGCCTCATCCATATTAGAATATGAAAAACTAGAGAGAGGAAGTACGAATGGAGGAAAGTGATACAGAGAGATAGTACAGAGAGGTATACCGAGAAGGAGGGTTTCTATGTATAATAATAACCATCATGAATTTATCCAATCGGAAACTATCAATTAGACACCATTCCCTGGATATTGTCTCAAAGAATGAAGAGAGGTAAAGATATGCTGTATCGTCATTGGTTAATAGATTGATCATATTAGATATAGATTCCGCTAAATCCTCCTGTATTAATAGTTTATACCGTTATATGAATGTATTCACAACTATAAATTTATATAAATATATCTAATATAGTATATACAGTATTAATTTAATAATTAATAAGATATTTATTAAACATTATATTTATTAACATGAGATATATTTGGTATACGTTATAAATTTAATAATTAATTAATAAATATATTCAAATATCTTATATATTAAAAAATCACAAAATAAATATCATTACAAAATATATTCTAAAATATAACATATCACATAATTTCTAGTTTAATGTAAATATAGTTAAAAGTATACATATAATTAAACATAATTTAAAACTATAAATATTATTAATACGGTATTAATAATACCATACCTGTACTATAGGTTTATCAGACATCCAAAAGTTATAATGTAATCCCTTCCATATCTGAAGCATTTCAGTCCTCTTAAATCCTATGTGAACAATGACATTAACTAAATATTCAATAATTACATGTATATTCTATTAAGTATTTATTGTCATACGTTATAAAATAATTTAATTAATATTTAAATTAAATGATAATATTTAAATTAAATTAGATTAATGAGTTAGTATATATATATATATTATATATTGAGGAATTTATTAGTGATGTAAATATAATGTTTTTCAGTATTCAGAATTATTTTTTTTAATTTCAATTATTCGTTTCAAAAAATCCATGCTTACTATGCAATAAGTATTCGTTTCAAAAATCAATATCTATATATCATTCATTATTAATATTATTAATAAAAGTATTTAAGGAGGTTAGCGTGGGTTGAAATATGATTAATATTTTAATTAAAAAAAAAATTGTATTACATATTATCCAATTTCGGTATCTTATTTTATCACATTGTAAAAATTGCAACTTATTTTTAGCTAATTCTATCCATAAATAGTGTTATAATAGACCATATGAATTAAAAAAATTACGAAAATGACAGGAAATTAATGAATATTATTTGTATTTTTTATAAAATCTTGTCATTTATGATATTATATTGTAATTTATTAAAATAAGTATTTTATTTAAAAATTTCTGTTTTGAATTCAGCAGAGATCATAGATTAAATAGCATTAAAATAAATAATAAAATCACGTGTCTATATAACTAGATATCATTGGTTGAAAAGAGGCGCTTCCAACGGAAAATTAGTAAAATTATTTGATTATAAATAAGTAGAATTTATGATTATAAATAATGTATTGTCGTACCTGTAGCTAATTCAAAAAGAAAGATTTTAATAATTTTCCGTTGGAAGCGTAAAGAAAATGTGACTCTACTTTTCTCAAGTTTTAACTTTTTCACTTTTAGGCATATTTAAAAGCCTAAAACTCATTTGATAACGAATATTTTTATCTTAAATGATTACCATCTATGTATAACATATATATTTATAATTATTATGTATAATTGTCATGTACAATTATAAATTCTTATTCTAACTTTATATTATGAAAATAGATTATAAAATACTGATTATTTAAAAAAAAAAAATTTAACTATTTTAAATTATTATATTTAAATAATTATAATTTATTATATTTAAAAAGATACAATATAAATATAAAGTAGAATTATATCTATTGAATAAAAAAAAAATTATTTAATTATCTTTAGTAGTTATTTATAGATTGAGATCTAGCTAGAGCTATAATTAATGATAATTGACATTGCAATTGCGAATCCGCGCTAATGCCCATAATAGTTTTTAAAAAAAATTCTTTCTATATATATATTATTATTATTAAATAGTTTATTGACTACAAAACATCATATGTTTATCAGCATTATATAAGACAATAATAATGAAAGTAATAACAATTTTAAAATAAATAACTAAAAGAAAAATAACAAGTCTTATTATTTTATTCCATAAAATTTGTATTTCAAAATTTGTATGTCAACTATCTTTATAGATTAATCCATACATTAATTTATGTATAGGTGATTAACCAAAATATAGCATTATCGTTGAAATGTGAGGCTTATGTTATAAATTAACAGAAACCGCTCTCATTCCAAGATAAACTCCTAATATGGAAATATTCTTATTTTGGCATGCGATGCCGTGCGTTCACCGCCTCCTATATAGCCATCGGGTCACTACACTCGGGTCACTACACTCGAGGTTCACTACTCTCGAGGTTCAGTACAACAGAACACTTAATTCTAAAACTAAATGTTAGCATACGACCTTACCTTACGTTAAATTAATAAACTATCTAAACCTTATATATCTGTGTTCTTCCTATAAATATATAAAACCTGACGAGAACAAATCATTCTCCTCGTAAAACATATTACACGCAAGATTACACATATATATATATATATATATATATATATATATATATATATATATATATATATTATAAGTATACATATTATAATATGGAATTTTTTGAACTAATATATTGTAGTACAAAAAGAAACAGGGAATAGACATATTAGATACACTGTATAAATACATGTATTATGTATGATTAATTATTAATCTGAGATACACTAGAAATATAAGATACAGTCAGTAATAATATTTATTTTTTCTTGTATTTTTTTTAATTAATTATTAATTTAATACATATTAATAATTATTAAATTGAAACTAAACTAAATTATTAATAATTAATCATATATAATACATGTATTAGACAATTACTATTTATATATATATATATATATGTGTTAGTTACTACAACTTTTAGTCACTACAACTTGTAGTGTTTAAAACTTTTAAACTTAGTTTAAAACTACAATGTTCATTAAACATTTAATATTAATATTAAAATTAAAAAATATCTTTATATTAAAAATTTAAAACTATATATTAATAAATATATAACAATTATTATTTATAATAAATTGTTATCAAATTTCAATGTACACATATTTGAAAACTACAAAATTGAAAATTGTATATCATAATATCGCTCAAATAATTAATAATTACTAACCACTATCTATCTTTGCTTTAGATTCAAACCATCTTTTAAGCGCCTTTAGTGCTTTATCCCTAGTTTTCTTATCATTACCAGCTAGTTTTTGTGCAAACTTCTTAATGACTACATCAACTTCATATAAATGTTTATCTTCCATATTCTTATATTACCACATTCAGAATAAATTCAATTTATTATTCAAATTAAACAGAGATCATAGAAATTAATTTACACAAATAAATAATAGACACTCTAGGATTTTTGGAAATATTTTATATATTATATATAAAATATATATTAAAAACCTAGATTAATCATATATAGGATATATCAATACCTCCTATAACCTCGACCATATATGTTATAGGATGTTAACCCTTTTTAATATTGTAAAATTCATCATTTCCCTATAAAAGTATATATTATTCAATTATTTATATAAATATTTAATAATAACATGTATTGGTACATAATAAATGATATAATTATTTATATTTTAATAAATTAAACACTCATCACTTTAGTTAATATTAATGATTTAAAGTATATGTTATTATAAATATTAAAAAAATAATAATAGTATTATATATTATAATCCATATATAGGATTATAATTATAATATAATTATTGATAATTTTTCCATAAACATCATATAACTTTGGATTAATTTTCAGCTGATTCAAATACTGGTTCTGATTCTTCGATAAGTTACACATTACAATATATATATTATAATTACACTTATAAATAGTTATAAATATACATATTTATTTAAGTTAAACATTCATTAATTAACGGGTTAACACTATTTAATATACACTAATATACCTATTACACAGAGCTAGAGAGGAATTTTCTCTCTAGCTCTATTACCTATTACAAAAATATATAAATTAAATAAATAAATATTATACTTTTTCCATCAATTAATATTAGTTTATATCTAGGTCAATTATAGATCGAAGTGTAAACATACATTTTATATTAATAACAAATTACTACATTCATAATACCAATACCTTATACAACCAAGAGGTTGTAGGAGTTCTTGATATTACCAAATCCCTTTAAATGACCTTTGATGTTACTGGAGAGAATCTCATATTTATGATTAGTATTTGATGATAAATTATCTATTAAAAAATCATCCATATTTTATCTCTTCAGAATTAAAAAAATACGGACCTCACTTTCCAGAAATCTTACGAAAATTCTAATAAATTCTCTTGTACTTTCCCAACTTGACTACGGTTCTTCCCTACTAAATCTACTTCTTGCTAAACCTACACTAAATCGGATTATCGGTTCTTCATAATGTACTACTTACTGCATAAAACGACTGGATATCTCTACTACAATATCTCATCAATCATATCATATGAGGATACCCTTCTCCCTTAGGTGTAAATTACGTGAGCTATCTATAATACATTAATCAATATATTCTTTTACCCCTAGCTATATCTCAGATATAATTAAAAAACTTAAAATATCATCTTCGTTACCAAAATTCTCCTCTCCGTATCTCCCAAGAATCTAGTAAAACATTCCGAAATTCTAGAGATTTCAAAAATTCCTGTCCCACCCTATTAAATTCCATCCCTCCTACCCCCTCCTACCAAAACCTTCTATAACCTCCTGAGGTTATATGAGGTCTTGATAATAAACCTTTTAAGGCCCTATATCATCATATTTACCAGTGATCTTGTCTGGATTGATGATTTCGCATGTATTTATAATTAATTTCCACTGCATACGAAATCACAATACTGCACGATATAACTAAATGTATTTACGAGATTACTTAAATAAATATTATTGGTAAACTTTGAATGCGTTTTTCTCAGTATAAATATTTTCGCCAATTACTGTTATATAACTCAATGTTTCTGGATCGTTATTTTAGCTACACTAATAATTGTTACAGGATATTATAGATAATATATATATATAATATATAATCTGTTACTTTTTAAAAATATTTATTATTAAATTTTATATGGTACATTTTGTAACATTTATACCGGAAATTCATGAATAAAATCGGTAATGAAGTTCAAACATGAATTACTCGACGAATATATATCATATTCAAAATGTAACAGATTACAACAGAGATATTATTCTAATTAATATAAATATGTAAAAATTATTAAAATCGGTAATATATTTAATTCAAAAGACTTGTTTGAATATTATACAAACATCCTATCTAATTACATGTAAACGGCGGAATTGCGTGCGTCCTACCGTATCCCCTTAAGTAACAATTGTTAATAACAATATATAACAACGATTTTTCGAAGGGAAATATTGTATATATATACAATTTTAAAATTATATAAATGTTTATGATAAAATATAAACAAATTTCTAAAATTTAGAATACAAATAATTTTCATTTTTATAAACAAACAAAATTAAATACCTAATTAAAAATATACATAAATTAAAATTATACTTAGAAATATATGATGATTTAAAAAAAATAATATAATGCAATTAATCAACATGGTTATTAATTTATAGTATGACTATATATCCTAATATAATATAATATTTATATAGGTAAATTATATATATATATATTTGAGTGCATATTCACTTAAATGTCTATTGTAAGTTAATACATTTAATACCATATATACGGATTTAATAATATATATTTTTATATTTACAAATAATAATTAAACCATTATCTATGATTTTCCTATGTGAAAGAAGTAACCCAATTATAATAATGGGTTATTTCAGAAGCTAAAGGAGGCCATGAGTATATTTATATATATATACATACGCACACTTTTAATTATTAAATATATACAATTGTTATATTTGTATTTAAAATGTATATTATATTCTTATATAAGCATGGCCTCTTTTAGATTCTGGCTAAATATACATGAAGCTAAAGGAGGCCATGATAAACTCTTATAATTTCTACTATATATTAATTCCATAGAGCTCGAGAGAGCTTCCTCTCTCGCTCTATGATTAATTCCAATCACTATCTTTAAATAAATCCAAAATATAAAAAACTCCTTAATTCATACAAAGACACAAATCTCGGAAGTATATTTACGTGGCTAGTAATGTAAATAAACAAATTCCGTATTCTTAAATAATTGTTAGTAATAATATGTTTTAGCTTATTTTTAATTTTGAGTAAAATAATATTATTATATATTTGATTGTAATTTATTAATAAATTAGATTTATTTATGTATTTGGAAATCAGTATTATAGTCTATGTACTTCTTAGTTAATTGATATTTAAATAAAATATTTAAACAGGATTGAAGGTGCTATTTATATGCAACATAGTATATACAATTATGTCTACATATCAAGATTTCATTCAACAAAATGAAGATCGAGATGGAATACGATTCAGTTGGAATGTTTGGCCATCTAGTAGATTAGAATCCACTCGTCTGGTTGTACCACTAGCGTGTCTATATACACCGTTGAAAGAACAACCAAACCTTCCACCTATTCAATATGATCCTATAGTTTGTACAAAATCAAGTTGTAGAGCTATTCTAAATCCATACTGGTTAGTAGTTATTGATATTTATATTTTATATTATTTAAATATATTATAAATTATAATTTATAACTATTATAATAATAGTATTTATATCACTCGTAATTTATGGTTGACATTATTATAATGATTATAATGATTATATAATAATCATTATTTTATTATTTTTTACATTACACATTTTTATAATAATATAAAATGAAAGCTCTAACTATCATAAATCATTACCATTATAATAATTATTTATAATTACACAATTTAAACAGATTAAAAGTACATATTAAATAGGATATTTACAATATATATTTAAAAAACAGCGATTAGATAAATGTAACTAATCGTATGATCATCATATACATTATGTATCTACATAAAGATGATCCTAATAATGATCATAATGATGCGTTATATTTATTAAGCCCCATTATGTGGCCCACATACTATAATAAATTAAATATACATATTATATGTCATATAAAACTAAATACAATTCTACAATATGGTCAGATTTTAATATAATAATATATATTAGTTTAGGTCTGAGTTGGGGTTTAGGTTTAGATTTCAATTTATTATATTATATATATATTTGTCGGCTGGGGCCGGGCTACACCTGTGTCGTACTCGGAACCTCGTATGTTAGGCTAACATTGTTTGCGTATCGTGCACACTATTATTATATATATATAATAAAATAATCACAAATAAATAATTGAATAAATATAGGAATATAATTTGTAACCATTAGATTAATTTTTGTTTATATCTAGGTAAAATATCAATGTAGGTGTAAACTTAAATTGCATATGCATAATGCATAATTGGTTGACTCTCTTATTTAATAGTGATCTTGTGCAGATTGTTGATTTCGTATGTAGTTATATCAAAAATTTTTCTAAGGAAAATTATAACACTTACGTGAAATCGTTACATTTGATTTTTTATACAAAACAACTACATCTCTACCTATATCGGGTTAATTTTTATGAACTATGTGTTGTTTATAATGTAAATTCTTATCAAACTATAGATACACTTTTAAAATGTAAAATAGTATGTTTTAAATTATTATTTATATGATGAAAAAGGGTTCATTGCTAATATATAACTAAGCAATAGGATATGTAAGTGTTACATGCTATAAATATCTATGTGGCAATAAAATCTAATTTATATTGTATATATTTTAATATAGCAATGAAAACATTGATGTATTGAAACCTCGCCGAACCTAAATCCATTTCAGTGATTCTATACTACTGCTATCAGCAGAAGGTAGTAGTTATTAATAACGTTGCATATATAGAGAGTTTTATATATTTGTTTCGCAAAATCTTTCATCATATATTAATATATATAGACTATTTAAAATAGTATAAATTAACAATGCATACAAAATAACCAAACTTCGAAACGAAATCACTTCGCATGAGATCACTAGTTACCCAATAATAACATATATAATTTTAGAATGATACGATTTACTGTAATAAAATTTAAATAAACTTTCTAAAATTTAGAATAAATATAATTTTCATTTTTATAAACATAATTATATATGGGATTATATATGATGCTAACTATTTAAGAGTGACTATTGTAGAACAATATACCTTACACTGCATATGTTCAGCTGTATTATTCCATTCTGCCTTAAAATATAACGAAATATAATAAAATTACCCTATTACATTATTCTCATTACATTTTTGATTGTATTCATTATAAAGAGTGTATTTGTTTATTTTATTTATGTAACACATTAATGTTAAATATTTATAAATATATCAATATTTAACATCATATTT
Source organism: Osedax fenrisi (assembly GCA_964019155.1). NCBI lineage: Eukaryota > Metazoa > Annelida > Polychaeta > Sabellida > Siboglinidae > Osedax > Osedax fenrisi. Next base: position 2,791,129 of record OZ025240.1, on the reverse strand, counting down.
TTATAAATATAAATCAATCAATCAATCAATTTCTATATATATATATATATAATTGATTAAAATATATATATACTTTTACTTACATAACACTATACAACATGACATATAACTACATATTTAATTAATGTATACATTCATTACAGTCAAGTGGATTACCGTGGTAAGATATGGTCATGCAACTTCTGTTTCCAACGTAACTCTGTTAGTATACACACTCCACAACTCGGCTATAGTTTAGTAATATATGCACTGATACAGTGTATAGTATACAGTATATAGTGTATACTGTATTAACATATCTAAAATGTACTCTAATTATGTGTAGCAGCAATATTGTTCACAATATTAAAGTAATACAATGATAGCTATATTACTAAGTATGGATGTATACCACCACAACAACAACAACAACAACAACAACAACAATAATAATACTCATCACATGACCTACAGTTCCCACAACAATATGCCGGCATCACAGAGGAACATCAACCCGCTGAACTCATTCCACAGTTTTCTACCATTGAATACTCTCTTATGGTTAGTGGTAATCGAAGAGATGGTTATGACAGCGGTAGTTATGCATTATATATTACAGTTACACCCAACACATATGTATTACGTATTGAGTGTATTTATTGTAGTTAGATACATGTTTAATAGTCCCAGTGCAGAATAGTATATGCTGATGATACCAGTAGCCCTAGCTATGAAGTAACCATTACCTAATGCCCCTACCCCTCACCCCACCACCCCTCCCAACAGTGTAGTCAGATACACGCCCCAGTGCAGACTAGTGTATGCTGATGATACCGGTAACCCTAGCTATGAAGTAACCATTGCCTAATGCCCCCACCTCTCACTCCCAAACCCTCACTCCCCACCCCTCCCAACAGCGTAGTCAGATACACGCCCCAGTATTCCTTATCGTGCTGGACACCTGTATTGACCAGGAGGAACTGACCGCTCTCAAGGAATCCCTGCAGATGTCACTGTCTCTACTACCTCCCGATGCTCTAGTCGGTCTCATCACTTTCGGTTTGTCTACACACTATCTCCACACTATCTCCACACTGTGTACACTTTATGTATACATTATGTCCACTTTATCTACATTGTGTACAATTTGTGTAAACTATGTATATACTATGTCCACACACAAGTACTGATCACGAGTATTAAATATATTATGTATTCACTTATGTGATATAGTCACCCTTCCTTACTAGCCCCACTACACTAACACAGATAATGACACTGTCAATGTATTCACAGTAACTAATACTGCTACATCAGGGTCCATATTTAGTATGTGAAATCTACATATGTATGCGTGCTTTGTATAATGCTAATTAAATAATCGATTACATGGTATACTAATTAAGCTGCATTTATATATCTATGTGATAATCAATATATTCAGATAGAAACCTAGCTGTAATATACACCACCATGTTATTTAAATAGATATATGTGTACAATGCAAAGATAATCAGTAATATCTTTATTCACATGCACATGTACTAATATTAATTATAAATATTTACAACTATGTTGTTTATTTAACTTGATGAAATAAAATATATAAACATAATATTAGTAATTCTATCTATTTACATGGTTACCTAGTGTAATGATGTTGGATTGTAAATGTGTGTGTAGGCACAGTATCAGTAAGCTAGTTCATACGAGGTCAACTTTAGGCTGATCAATCCTCATAAATACATACCCCAATAACATTTATATTATTAAGTTTAACAAAGTAAGAAGTTTCTATTTAGATCTTAATATTTTAAATATTTGTTATATTTACTATAATTTTCATTAATTATAATAAATATTACACTTTATTTGAAAATATAATAACAATTTTATAATTATATATTATATATATATTAATAATTGCTGTATTATTAATTATATTAGGATTTATTAGAAAAATATAAATTAATTAAGAATGATATTGTTTATATCATATTTAAATAATCTAACATATAACAGCACTTGTGATTTATTACAAAAATAGACTTGTGTATCATGTAATAAACTTAAGTTTGAGAGAATTGTATACATATGTTTTACAAATAGAATAATATGTCATGAATAAATAGAGAACATATATTACTAGGGCAAAATATTTAATAGAAAAATAGAAAGATAATTATTATTAATTATTAAAAAATATTATTTGATAATAGTCTGATAGTATATCATAAGAATAATGTGAATTTAGAAGTTTGAAATACCTTATTGCATTTGCCTAAATCTATAACACTAAAATATATAATAACATATAATGTTAATGCAGGTGTTTAATAAGAAAGATCTCAAATCATATTACTCATAAAACTCTTTCTCTCTCCAATGTTAATGCCACCATAATACAATGTTAATGCAACCATAATACAATGTTAATGCAACTCTGCCTACCACCTGATACACAGGTAGAAATGTACAAGTACACGAGCTAAGCACTGAAGGAGTATCGAAAGCCTATGTATTCCGAGGAACTAAGGATCTATCAGCTAAACAAGTACACGAGCTTCTAGGCATTGGACGCGGGGGTACTAGGAAGAATCAAAACCAACAGACCTCTCAGCTTCCTTCCAACAGGTAATACACATCGCAAATATCATCAAATGCATTAGTATTATGATTAAATAGTATGCAATATCGTATATGTTAATATATTATTATAATAATAGGGTTTTAATTAACATCTTCAAATGATGACAATAAATATTTGTTCATATTTTATATTAATGTAATAATATTAATAATATAAATAATATAATATTCATATATATTTAATTCATATAATTTTTGAAATTAATTTTAAAATTATTATATTGATTATAAATTATTGAAAAACTGTATTTTATATAGATACATAATAATAAATATATATATTTCAATATATTTATATATGGATATTTTAATTACTTAAATAATTGTATTTAAATAATAATACTTATATTTTTCTAATTTATTAAAATTTAAAAACTTATTTAGTATATAATACTTATTTATTTCGTTATAATATATGTGTATATGTGTATACAATAATGTTACTAGTTGTTTTTTTTATAAAAATCACATGAGTCATCCAAAGTACATTATTACTTTGAATTATTATGTTGTACTTCAAATTCTATATATTTAATCAAAACCATCATATGCTTATTAAGTTATTTATATAATTTATAAAAATTAATATTTATCATGACATTTCATACTTTTTTTTCTTTATTCTCAAGATAGTATATAAGTAAATATTTAATAATATTCAGTTAATTTAATAATTTTATTTTGGAAAATATATTATTGATAGAAAAATTAGTACTATTTTCTAAGGATAATATACATATAATATATGCATTATTGAATAATAAAAAAATTATAAAACGATTTATAATTATTAATTACGAAAAATTATTTAACATAAAAGATATTAATAAAGAAATTATTAGATAAATAAATAATCGTATTATTCAATGATATTCTAAAAATAAGTTAGAAGATACAAAAAATCAATTTAAAACTTTGTAACTGAAATCAGTAATAACTTATTATTTTAATATTATAGAAGATATAATAAATATTGAAAAAAATGCTAGCTAAAATAAATATATCTATCAAATTATCTCGAAAATTAATGCAACAATACATCCCACTTTAGATTCCTGCAGCCGCTGCAAGTCTGTGACATGGCATTGACCGACATGATTGGTGAACTCCAGCGCGACCCCTGGTCCGTAGCTCAAGGTCACCGATCATTAAGATGTTCCGGTGTAGCTCTCTCCATCGCCGTCGGTATCCTGGAGTCGACATTCCCCAACACCGGCTCTCGTATCCTGTGCTTTATCGGGGGTCCATGTACCCAAGGTCCCGGTATCGTTATCGATGACGACCTTCACAATGTCATACGCTCTCACCACGACATCGAGAAGGATAATTGTCGTTACATGAAGAAAGCCATTAAGGTTAATATATATATATATATATAATTTAATGTAGTATAATACAATTAATAGTAGTAGTATATCTACTGTTCATCATATATAATATTGTCAGTTACCATACTACTACTTAAACATGTATGTATGACTCCCCCAATACCCACCCAAGTAACCCAACCTCTCTACATCTATCTCCCTCACACACAGCACTACGAAGGTCTAGCCAAGCGTTTGACCACTAATGGCCACGTCTGCGACATCTACTCGTGTTCCCTTGACCAGACCGGTCTACACGAGATGCGCTACTTGACCAACATGTCCGGAGGTCACATGGTTCTCGGGGATAGCTTCAACACCTCACTGTTTAAGCAGACATTCCAACGAGTGTTCAGCAAAGATTGTAAGGGTTCCTTCAAGATGGCATTCGGGGCAACACTTGAACTCAAGGTAGTGCCTTACTTGTCTACTATGTATCATTAATATATCTGTATTTAGCTGATATATTGATTTTTTACGTAGTTTTCAATTCTTAAAAATATCATGTATCGATATAATATAATTATTTATCTATCGAATATTTTTATTTGATAGATAAATTAATATATACCATTTTAATGTATTAATAATAATATTAGTTATTATATATATATATTGCATAAAAAATATGTGAACAATTTTATATATTATATAGAAAGTTATAAATTATGTGTTAATTTACATACCTTATACATTCGTTGAATTTACTATATGTCTCAATAATTATGCTTAAGTCAAATATAAAAATATATTTCTTTTTATTATTCATTGATTATGAACTATAATATAACACAGACATCTCGTGAGATCAAAGTTCAAGGTTGTATAGGATGTTGTTCCTCTCTGGGAACCAGTAGCCCTGTGGTATCAGAAACAGAACTAGGGATAGGAGGAACCTCTCAATGGAAGATGTGTGGACTCTCCAATACATCCACTTACGCCTTCTACTTGGAAGTTGTTAATCAGGTATAGTACTACCTATACTGTGTGACCTTGACCTTATGTTGACCCCTAACCCCGCCCTCTATTAGCATCAAGCCCCGGTACCCCAAGGTGGGCGCGGGTACATTCAGTTCATCACCCAATACCAACATTCTAGTGGTCAGAGAAGAATTAGAGTGACCACCCTGGCTAGAAAGTTAGTTATGTCTATAACTCTCACTATATCTATATCAGTAACTCTTACTATATATATATCTATAACTCTTACTATATCTGTATCTATAACTCTTACTATATATATATCTATATCTCTGACTATCTCTTACCGTATGTTGAATATGTGATAGTTGCCACTAGTGATAGTAGCAATGACATGTATGTAATGATAGTTAGTGCTGTTGTCTCGATACAAGCCAGCTTACAACACTCACACCTAACATCATCATCGCCGTACAGTTGGGTAGACGCCTCTATCAACATGCCTCACATCTCTGCAAGCTTTGACCAAGAGGCAGCGGCTGTGATAATGGCTCGTATAGGAATCTATAGGGCTGAAACTGATGAAAGTCCCGATGTACTGAGATGGCTGGATCGTATGCTTATCAGATTGGTTTGTATGATCACATATACACATATAGCTATTAGATTTAATATTAAATATAATTTAAAATTTAAGTATTTTTGTTGTGGAAACCTTACCCGAAAGCATATTGCTATTAAATGATTCCTTTTTTACTTATTATAAACTTATTAATTATTTTATTATAGTATATAGGTATAATCAATAGTATTCATTCATAAAATAAACCTTTTTATAATAAATCAATAATTAATGGCATTAATTTAAAGAATATATAATAATAATAGATATTTTCATGATCTTTAAGATAATTCTGATCTCTTCTATCCAATAATATTGAACAACATTGAATAATACTGAGGGTGACATTTTATAATATTATTGATCTGTGCATTAAGAGTGATGATAATGTTTAATTCAGTTGCAAATTAGGGAAATTAGCATTATATTACATAAATGTGTATTTTCCAGTGAAATAATTAAGATTAATAAATTCTGTTTTTAGAACGACAGTAATTAATTGTATTACGTTATTTATTTTTAATAATTCTAGAATTTTTTTTACTAATTATTCATATAATTATAGAAAATATTTAAGTTAAATTTAAATGTAAGTAATTATTTATGAAAAAAAATAAATTTATAAGTTTACTTAACAGCTAATTAATTTTTATTGCGTAAACAAAATTGTTGTAATATTGATCATATTTATTATTTCTAGAAAATAATATTATTGAAAAAAAAAATATTTAAAAAATGAAATATAACAGAAATGAAGAAAAAATTCTATAATATTAAAAAAAAATAATCAAATGAGATTATTCGTATGAATTACATATATTATATACTTCCTAAACATATAATACTACCTTTATTATGTCTATGAAAAATACACATTCATGTAATGTAATGCTAATTTCCCTATCTTTTCTCATGCAAATTGTGACATCATAGCGTTTCCAAATAAACATCCAAATTTAAAAAATAAAAAGTAATAATATATACATACCCATAGGTACCCGCTTATGATGGTGCCCCAATATCCATCATGAACACAGTGTATCATCACCATTCTAAATGTCTACTTCTACCTGCATATATTCTATCATATATATATATATATGAGATATATCTCTTTTATTCATATTACCATTATACTATTGTATTAACTAAATTATAATATATATATATATATATATATAGATATATATATATATATATATATAGTATTGATTATTTACCCAGTTTCTATAACAACACTGAGAGAAACAATGAGAGCATACACTATAGCTATTAATATCCTAGTTTAATACATTAGTAACATGTTGCTAACAGTGCCAGAAGTTTGGAGATTACCAGAAAGATAGTCCTTCGTCGTTCAACTTCCCAGAACAGTTCACACTATACCCCCAGTTTATGTTTCATCTTAGACGTTCACAGTTTCTGCAGGTCTTCAATAACAGTCCAGATGAAACTGCATATTATCGGTCAGTCCATTGCAAACACTATATAACCATGCTTTATGCATTAATATATATATTTATATATATATATATTATATATATACTTAGTAATAATCCTAAATAAATGTATCATCATTTTCGTATAATATAATTTAAAAAATTGTTATAATTATATTTATGATTTATTAATATTAATATTATTTATTAATATCATTCAACATTCTATATATGTATAATTACTATGAATTCCCATGTATGTATTATACATATGCGACCCATATTATATGTTATACTTGATAAATGTATTATGTGTACATACTATATTTTAATACAGTTTATTGTAATGAAATATATATATATATATAATACTATTATAATATATATATATTAGATATATATATATATATATACATATATGTATATTTTATTTACATAAACATTTTTACAAACACACATATATATATATATATACACATATTTTACACTTACCTATAATATAACTTATAATTCTCTGATTAAGAATACAACATATTTAATATATATATAACCTATTTAAATATAAAATTACACATATATATTTATTATATATATCACATTACTTATTTAATTATTAGCACATCTTGTTAAAATTATGTATGAAATTAAATTAAAATTTTAAATATATATTTATCATTTATAATAGCTCTTCATCATACTATTATAATATGTTATATTTATCACGAGTTTAATATAATTATATTAAGGGATACTTAGAGTTAAAATATTTTTATTTTAACAATAATTTTTTATTACATATTTTCCATTTTTAGTATCTTATTTATTAATTTCTCAAATTATTTTTGAGTATTTATATCAATATACAATATTTTATGAGCGTAATCGATATAATAATTATTTGAAACATATATGAAATTGTATGTATTAAATTAAATTTTATATATTAAACTTTGAATGTAATTTTCTCAAGTTTTTACATTTTCAATAGTAACCACATGTAAATGCATACTATTATTTTATTTGAAATTGTTATTGTAAATATACAACAATATATATGGATACATTTATTTAGAATAATTTCTAAATTCACGTGACATTATCGAAGATATTATGCAAATAAATAAAAAATACACAACTCTCAGAATAAGTTATAAGATAGGTATTAAAATTATTAACTTAATTTATAACTATAAGTTTACTAGTGTTTTTAGAATCCTACCGATCCATCATATAGGTACAATATTATACATGATAGTGTGTTAAGATGAATATAACAAGACATTTATCAAAAGTCATATACTATTTTATTAACTTGTTAACCTAAAGGGTAGCGGTTTTTAAAAACAAACAATATTATTTACATTATCTTTAAATTTAATATCCGGAAATGTTAAAAATAATATCTTAAGATAGTCGTTGTAATATGGGATTTACTTATTTCATTTGTTATATATATAATAACCTTGAATACTACATATATCTGTGTATATTAATAAATATTATTATATAAATAGATAGATATATAGTTTATTGAGTGTTGACACACAAAATGACATGAAACAATAATGTAATGATAAATAATAATGATGGTTTACACATGCCATATATATTTAATAATATTTTTTTTCTATAATTTTATATATTATTTTTGTATTATTAGTATAATTTAATATTTGTATTTATAAGTTCATATATAACAATATTATATTACTAATACTTGAATACTATCACTATATATATACATGCTACTGACATACACTATAGCAATAACTATAGTTGAATATGATATTGACTAGTTGTACTACACACACACACACACACACACACATAATACATGTTCCAAATCACAGACACATGCTGATGGTAGAGGATCTCACTCAGTGTCTGATCATGATGCAGCCTATTCTGTATTCTTACTCTTTTAATGGACCCCCTGAGGTTATATCACATGCCCTCATAGCTTTGTGTATTAGATATGTTACATTATGTATAATATATATTGTATAATACTTGTTATGTAACAGCTGTACATAATAGTGTGATTATTGTTTATATCTACTATTCATACTATTGCATTCTCAGTACATCTTATAACCCCCACCCCCCCTCCTCATAGCCCGTACTTCTGGATACGAGTTCCATACAACCCGACAAGATACTTCTGATGGACACCTTCTTCCAGATTCTTATCTACTGTGGATCTGTAAGTAACAACACCTCACCTGTCACTCACATATCTCTAACCACGCCCCCTCGCTTGATTGACAGACCATCGCTCAATGGAGAACTGCAAAGTATCAAGATCTACCCGAATACGAGAACTTTAAGCAACTTCTACAGGCCCCTATAGATGATAGTCAGGAGATACTACAGACTAGATTCCCCATGCCTAGATATATCGACACTGAGGCGGGAGGAAGTCAGGTATGCGCTAACTAGTACCTATGTGTACTACTATCACCACTAACACTATCACTACTACCACAGGCTAGGTTCTTGCTGTCTAAAGTGAATCCTTCCACAACTCACAACAATATGACTTGGGGTGATGTTAGTGTTATCATCATCATCATCATCATGCTAGTTTAGCTATTAACCTAACCAAACACACACTCATCACTACAGGAAGCTCAAGGGCATGTTCTTACAGACGACGTCAGTCTTCAGGTGTTCATGGAACATCTAAAGAAGTTAGCTGTATCATCATCCAGTTAAAAGAACCACTGTCATACCTCCCTCTCCTCCCCTCCACTATAGTGTATTATTATTATTATTGTCTGCATAAGAAATACCAATCGATGAAGAATCAATTAATAAAATTGTAAATGATATTTATTGTAAAAGTATTATTTTTAATAGTGAGAAATAAGGAACTATTCAAATATCAATAGTAGTAGTAAACAATATAGTATAATCATCAGTATGTATATGTATGTATATGTAAAATATGTATATAAGTGTTAATTAAGGAATCTAATACTCATTTTCTGTTCTATATCAACATGTTGCATCACCTATAATAATGAATGTAGTGTTTATTATAGATGTTGACATTGAAATAGTTATTGTGACAAACCGTAACAAATTCTTCAAACGAAATTAAACCGTTTCCATCCATATCAGCTTCCGATATAGTTCTATCTGCAATGCTGCCCAGCTGTATACAAGATAGAGTGTGTGTGTGTATGATACATCAATATTATAATGGCCTTGGGAGAGTTATTTATGGGACAGCTTATGGATACTAATAGTACACAGTATTTAAACTCTATTAATATGACCACTACCACTTGTACACCACTCTATAAGACTATATAAATCACTGTAGGTAATATAGATATAGGCATTATATAGTGCACATCATATTGGCAAACTAATAGTTTGGGTGCTTTATTCAATATTGAATTATTTAAAAATAAGCTTCAACTCATTATTCTTCTATTATATTAAACACAATAAAGGTGTGTTCAATGTAGGGTTCAAAGTTCACTTTCCATTATAAGACTATAATTTGACCTAATTATATAAAGTTGTGCATTCATATTTTTCAAATTTATAAAATACAAGGATAATTATAGGTTTATACGAGTGTGTTTATTAGTAGATAGCACCTCACACACACACATTACATACCTGTTCGTCAGATATATTGGCCCCCACCATCATATGCAGCACAGATAGAAGTTCATCTCTTGATATCAACTTGTCAGAATCCAGATCGTACATGTCGAATGCAACTGTATAGGTGGTGCTAGTAGTAGTGCTGATGGAGCATCATTACATAGCGAGGGGCAGGTGTGTGGTCTGCCAGTGATTACGTAATATATAACAGTTTAATTTGATTACATAACCACGAGTATATGATTAATGTGAAATCTATTTATAGATGGTGTAATACACACTACTAGCACACTAGTACAGTACTGATACTGAGTTGCTGTCACACACACACACAGCTTGTACTACTTCCCTGATGACGATGGTGGTCGTGACATGTTAATGATACGATGACTCATGTTTCTGTGTAGTGCGATGACTCATAATGTAAACACGTGTAAACTGATGCTAACAACTAGCTGTATTACGATGTGCGAAACATACAACTTAATACATTAACCAATAGCTATGAAATGGAGATATTTATGCTTACCATAGTATTCATAAATCTTTATATAATATAGTCTAAGGTCAATATATGTGGTATTTACTACATAATTGAGCATGAGATAAATGCATATATTTCTTCTATACATTGAGTAATATAATAGTCCTAATTGCTATATACATATACATACATGCTATAGTATTCTTTGTATATCAAAGTATATAAGAAGAGGTATACAGATAATTGTTTTGATTCATTAAAATGAAACCAAAGACACTGAGATAATATTTATGCATTAATATTAAAGTTGAAATGTCTAAAGTATGAGTTTTATAAATATAAAGGAATTTTGTCGCCAAATGCTATACGTCTAGAATTCTATTGTGTAGATATTATATAGGAATAGATAAAAGTTGAGTAGAATGGTGGAAAAAAGTCTGTACTAAATTAATGTTAATTAATTCACAAACACTGGGTTGTATGCAGTTTATAATTAATGATGATATAATTCACTGTTTCCATTACAAGTGTGGGGTAATTAACTATGAATACTATCATTATTCCACTGTGTCTGTATGTGTGTGTGTGCATATGTATAGTAACCTATACAAGCTTAACAATAGATTTCAAATAATGTATATGTGTGTGTGTGTGTGCACATACGAATATGATACATATGTAGATATTGTAGAGTGGGCGATGGTGTGTAGATATTGTAGAGTGGGCACTGCCCACTGGGCGGTGGTGGATATTGTAGAGTGGGTGATGGTGTGTAGATATTGTAAAGTGGGCGATGGTGGTGTGTAGAAATTGTAGAGTGGGCAGTGGTGTGTAGATATTGTAGAGTGGGCGATGGTGTGTATATATTGTAGAGTGGGCGGCAGTGGTGTGTAGATATTGTAGAGTGGGCGATGGTGTGTAGATATTGTAGAGTGGGCGATGATGGTGTGTAGATATTGTAGAGTGGGCGATGATGGTGTGTAGATATTGTAGAGTGGGCAGAGATGTGTAGATATTGTAGAGTGGGCGATGGTGGTGTGTAGATATTATAGAGTGGGCGATGGTAGTGTGTAGATATTGTAGAGTGGGCGATGGTGTGTAGATATTGTAGAGTGGGCGATGATGGTGTGTAGATATTGTAGAGTGGGCGATGATGGTGTGTAGATATTGTAGAGTGGGCGGCAGTGGTGTGTAGATATTGTAGAGTGGGCGATGGTGTGTAGATATTGTAGAGTGGGCGATGGTGTGTAGATATTTTAGAGTGGGCGGCTGTGGTGGGTAGATATTGTAGAGTGGGCGATGGTGTGTAGATATTGTAGAGTGGGCGATGGTGTGTAGATATTGTAGAGTGGGCTATGATGTGTAGATATTGTAGAGTGGGCGATGGTGTGTAGATATTGTAGAGTGGGCGGCTGTGGTGGGTAGATATTGTAGAGTGGGCGATGGTGTGTAGATATTGTAGAGTGGGCGATGGTTGTGTGTAGATATTGTAGAGTGGGCGATGGTGTGTAGATATTGTAGAGTGGGCGGCTGTGGTGGGTAGATATTGCAGAGTGGGCGATGGTGGTGTGTAGATAGGTGTGTAGAGTGGGCGACGGTGGTGTGTAGATATTTTAGAGTGGGCGGCTGTGGTGGGTAGATATTGCAGAGTGGGCGATGGTGGTGTGTAGATATTGTAGAGTGGGCAGAGATGTGTAGATATTGTAGAGTGGGCGATGGTATATAGACGTACATTTCAGTTTAGATTCTCTGCTGTTTACGATGTTAGTTTTCTTATCCTTGACGGGTCTGAACTTAGCAAGGATCTTCATGAACTGACAGAAGTTTACCCCGTCCTCCGTTCTGGTCAATGGCAACACAGTAGAGGTCATTATAGAGGTCATATAGAGGTCATTATAGGTGTCGGTATTATGTAATAGTAGGGGCATTGTGTTGTCAGGTAGGGGACACATTAGAGCTGTGTTTATTTGTATAATGTACAATGTATATCTCTATATATAATAGTATGTATATGTGTATAATTTCTGTAGATTTATACTTAGATTATTAAGATTAATATAATACTAGTTACTTATATTAGTGTTCATTATTATATATTTTCATCAATGCAGAAAAGATTATAGTCTTATTTATGCCTTTTGAGGAGAATTAAAGAAAATAGAAAATGATGAAAAAAAAATATTAATTTAAAAATGTAATGAAAATATTCTACTATTTTCTAAATGGAAGTTTATTGTTATTAATATAAGGGAATGGTGAGACATTAGATGACAAATATTCATAGAATACATTTCATATAAATTAAACTTTACATATTCCCGGACAGCTAGGGTTTAACAAAATCATGCTCTCTGAATGTCCTAAATAATAAGCTATAATATAACTAAACAAGAGTGATGTGTTTAACTGAAGAGAGAGGTAGGAATGAGGTTAGGGTAGCATAACTCTAGGAGATAATGGGAAATAAAGCTACAACAACAGGGGAGCTATTGCTTACCCTTCCTTGAAGAATGAGTGCACTATACGTTCTCCTAAAGGATTGATGGCGAGCTCGGGAATCCTGAGGAAATCTTCCCGACTGGGAAAGTGGTATGCATCGGTGTTAAATAAGAGTGTGTGTTAGGGAGGGGGTGTGTATAAAAGTGGGGGCGAATACAATGCATTTGTTTATAAAGGATACATATATATATAATTTGTATACAAAATATAAATAAAAAACAAGTAATAAAATAAAATTCATACAGATATATATATAGCATATATGCTATTTTTTACCTCATATGAAATACATAACATACTCATTTAGTGATTACATTATTTATAAATAGTTGTTAATCATTATACTGATAAATATGTGTTGTTAACAATGTAAATACTAATACTGCTACCCATATACATTTATTAATAATATTATACATATAAATAATATTATAGCAAAATAAATCATCCTAAATTATATTAATATTCATCCCAATTTACCTTTAGTGTAAGATTACTTGTAATCTCAACAAATTCATTATATTTTGAATACATTTGGTATAATATAATGGTTATATTGTAAATTATTATTATCATTAATAAAATCTAAAATAGGTCCTATATATGAAATATAAATGTTAAAAAAACTATTAATTTATAAAATTACTAAATACTTAAAATATATTTGTATAAAGTATTTAATGGTGTATTATATCAAATATACCAAATCATTGCATACAAATACAACAAAGTATATGAGGCTCACATTGTGAGATCATCCCTGGTGTATGGTGTTAAGATGTTTATATTGATGTTGAAGATAGACATAGGGTGTTATATTAGTAAAGTTATAGATAAATGTTATACAAGTGTATATAGTGAAAGTGTTTACAAGTATATACTATATTAAGTAATATATTAACTATATTCTTTATGATTCTATATATTGATACACACACACATATATATGTATTGGACATGATAAGTATGTCAAGTTTCTAGTATTAGCAATACGAGTGATGTGAACTCTAGTTAATTCATCAATATATTACATCATGCTATTGTATAATACACGTGCATTAGCTTTGGATACTACACCTACAACTGTGGTTACTACATCTAAGGTTATATTTATAGGTACGGATACAGCATAGTTACGATAACAGATAAGATTACATCTAAAGGTTAGGTCAAGGTTACATATAAGGTCAAGGTTACATATTGGGTCAAGGTTACACTTACACATACAGGTGCATCTACCTATAGTTAAGGTTACAGACAAGATTAAATCTACAGCTACGGCTACAGATTATGGAGGTGGTATAGATAAGGCCAAGGTTACAGATAAGGTCAGGGTAACACCTAAACACATAGAAAGGGTACTAAGGTAACCTGAGATATCCATGATTATTTTTATCGAGAGCTGTGAACCTACTATAGAGCCGGTTTATTTGATTGTGCGTAACTGTTTGTGTAGTAGGTGAATAATCAATGTTTGTTAATTATCATAGGCAGGCAGGCAGTAATCAATAATAAGTAGTTAATGTACATTATAATGTAGATGTATAATATATATATATAAATATATATATATCATATATATATATATATATATATATTTATATATAAATACTTATAATATTTAAGTACCTAACAATATGTTTAAGATAAATGTATTATTTAATTCAATATAAATTCTTGATACACATTCTCCATGTATTATAACATTTTGAATTTTCATTTCATCGTTTTCATAATATACTAATGATTCATTAGTAATGAATATATTATTATTACTTATTTCAATACAATATGTAATAGACATATTAATATAAATATATATAATATTAAATATGTATATATTTAAATCATATGTGTTAATATGTAATAGAATGTCTAATATATACGACTACAGAGGATATTGTACAGTAGACAACCTTTATATATTTATTATAATTAAGTTCATAACGGGTGACAGCAATAGAATATATGTTATAGCTTATTTTGAATCCCCTTAGGAGGAAAGATAGTTTGAATATTATAAACTAGATAACAATACAGAAAATAATTTCAATTATTCTATTAAATATTATTATTATTGTAACGGGCGACGGGTTCTAATATCTATCCGAGCCCTTCGAGGCACGTCTAATTCTATACTAGAATAGGTCTGTATTTACTTCATATTATTTATATTTCTAGTCTTATTGTATTACTCATTTCATTTTTTCTTTTTATCTTATTTCAATGTTAGTTCAATAATTCATTTCTAAATATGTATATAAATTATAATAACTTTTATAATAATGTGGGTAATATTAATCGATTGTATCTATAAAGTTGATAACATTTAATATTTGAATTATAATTTAATTATTATATCAATAGTGTTATTATTTACAGTTATACTATTTAATTGTAAATGACTAGTTTATAAATTTAAAAGTATATAATTGAATATATAATATGACAAGGTAAAACAAGTGAAATTACTTTGAAAATAAACATACTATTATTATTTATTATAAAAAAAGTAAATATAATAATACAATTTAAATATTATTAATGATAGATCGGTTAATACATGAAATATAAAATATGTTTCTTTTTAAATTAAATATATTTTGACAAATATATTTAATGACAATTTTAGACAATATATATATTAAACTATCGATATTAATTGCTTGAATTACAAATTTGTAATACCCTTCACATTTATATATTAATTTGAAGTGTATTACTCTATAATATATAACAAATAAAATAAAAATTCGTCTATTTACCAGAATTATAAATAAAATAAATAAATTTTTTTTTAACATAACATTAATGTATTACTAGTAATTATTAGTTTAATTAAAATATATCACTCGCTTATATATATATATATATAATATTTAAACTATATAATATAAATTTAATATAATAATTATATATGGTACATTATAAACTCTATAAGTAATACTTATTAAGTATACTTATATAATAATATTTATTCCCAAATTTCAAGTGTTGTTTATTAACAAATCTGCTGTTTTATTATTTCTACTAAAAATATCCTATTTTATTATATTATATTCCCATATAATGGTTACCTCAATGAAAATGCAAATCAGACATGATAATGAAATTCCATAAATTTAATGATTTAAAAATCTATAATATAATGTCTTATATATATGTGTGTAGAGTTATGCTATATATATATATATTAGAAAAATACTATACACTTAATATTCTTTATATTTTTATTGCAACTCCCTACTCTTTAATCTCCCGGACTAAAAACTCATCAAACTACAGCGACTTCAAAACGTTGTAGTTCGCGTCCATTTACTTCCCCGACGTTCCCCTGACTCCATTACTCCTCTCCTAAAAAAACTACACTAGCTGCCCTATCGTATAAAGTACAAACTCTCCCTAACCATCCACAAACCTATTCACCACAATTCCCCTGATTACCTTGCCTCCCTCCTACATCTACACACACCCATCACTACACTCCAGACCCGTTCCTCCAACACCTTTATCCTTACCACTCCCCATTTTTACAAACTCCATTCTTCAAATATACGCTCCTTTGCCCTCTCTTCCCCTTACCACAGGAACTCCATACCCAAAAACCTACGAATAAACTCATCAACTCCTTCATTTAAACACCACCTCAAGACTCATTACTTCTCCCTTGCCTTCCCTCCCACTCAATAATTTCCCTCCCACGGACGGCCGATTGCTCACGCACTTGCAGTCCATAAACCAAAAAAGTAAAAAGTAAATAAAGTATTAAATTCAACTTTATTCATATATCAATATTATTTCATTTAGTCATAATATTCAAACACTCTTACAAGAGTATATATTTTTTATATATAATAAAATAATTTTAATTGATTTACATTTAATAAATGATTTATATTATTTGTATTAGATTACTTTACAGTACATTTTATTCAATTTATTATTTATATATTATCACTTCTTTTAACTTATGTATTAAAATATGTTTGAATATCTTGTTTATAACTATATAATCTATACGTTCTGCTTCATTTAATGAATACTTATTATCAGGTTTAGCATCTGATGACTAAATCTGATTTAAATATATATAATATATATATATATAATTATTATATTTAATATAATTATTATTATAATAATAATATTATTTATATATTTAATATAATAATTATATTATTTATTATATATATATATATATAGTTATCTCACAGTTCTCAATAGAAAGTCAATCATTATAGTAAAACTTATTAAATGAACGGTAATTAATTTAATTAGTCGATTACCACGTTGATCATCATGCTGACATCATTATGAGCAACGTGGTTATGACTTGATCATCAAGTTGGCGATGATAAATTATTTATTAAATATTACAATTATTTAAAAAATATTATATTTGATATTACAACTCATTATTTACATTATTGTTAATTATGTACTATAATTGCATATATAATGACTCGATCTACACTAATTATAATCATAATATGATTTTTTTAATTATAATGATACCTATATTTTAAGTTACGAGTTAATCTAAAGTAACTTTAATATAAATATTTATTGTAAATAGTTGAATTTTTAAATATTTTTTTTAATATTTTTTAACTAACAACATGTATCTTTTTGAATTTCCGCAATTTCATCATCTCTGAGCATTAGTGAAGATTTGGTACCCATTTTAATATTATATAGTATTGTAAATATTAATATATACCCAGAGTCACATCAAACTATAATTCAAATAAGTATGAAAAGTAAAATATATAACATATTATGAAAGTGTCAAAGTTCGATTCTACGACCTCATAATTATTTAGGTCATATTTATGCCAAAGAGTGTTACACGAATATATTAAAGATACCACTGGATATTTCATAAAACCATATACCCATATACACCAAGGGTGTATCATGTGTGGGAAATAGAGGCATATGTAATGAGAATTTTATATGTATCCAAGATCTGATGAAGCATCAGTATATTTATTATTATACGTTTATTTTTTTATTTGGAATCCACACTTTCCAAATATCTGGAAACGCACCTGCAAATGTTTATCTTAAGGGCACCAGCTACTTATAAACAGTATACATGTAAAAGATAGGGAAAATAGTATGTTTTAAAAATGTATAAACTCTTATAATATTAAATTTTTTGTAATAATTTTTTAACAATCTTATTATAAACATATAGCTTTATCATATGGTTGAATATATTTTAATAATTATTAACATAAATAATATAAAAATGATTAATTATAAAAAAAAATAATTAATTAAGATATTTATCACAAATTATCACTAAATTTACAATTTATATAAATTTACATATATTATATATATAGAATAATTAATCATACTGTTCATTTATATATTATATATAATATTGTGACAATTTGAAGAAAAAATATTCAATATTGAATAAGAAGAGACATTAATTGGAGATATACAAAATGCAAAATAATTATTCTGAGTAAATCAAGTTTCAAATATAATATATGAATATAAACAATATGATTATATAGGTACAAATAATATAATATAAACAAAATGAATAATGTAATGAACATAATTTAAACACCATTTTAAAGATAATATTTTGTATAAGTTACATATAATATAAAAAAAAAAGTTTAAATAATTTTTTTTACATAATTTGAAGGGTAGTCCGTCCCCATTAATACGTTAATATGTTAATACCCATCGATATAAATAAAACTTTATTTATATCGTTGTTAATACTTAATAGGTATTAGCAATACCTCCTATAAAATCAGAGGTTATATAAAATATAGGTATTATGTTTAAATTAGCAGGTGTTACCTATGCGTATAACATATTTATAAATGTATAAATTGTATTATAAATCAAGATATAGCATTATTAGGATTACCTATATAAGATAAATAAACATAAATATTAAAATATTAACATTATTATACAGTATAATAATGTATACTATATATTATTAAATGCATATATGCAAGTTAATTATAAAGTATATATTATCTATGTTAATTATGATATAAATGAAATATATATATATTCAATTGGAACTGATAAATATTATGAGTTAATTATCTGATTTAAAAATAGATTTGTAATAGTTAATTACATATTTTTATATTTTATTTTAATATTTGTTATTATATTTCTATCATTTGATAATTATAAAATAACGATGTTCTGTTCAATGCATAGTTTTTAAATATTACAATACATAGGACTATATGATTATATGATTATATCAATTCGAAACCTCTTTATAGATTTGCAGATCATATATATTACATACATAATATATTTTTAATACATTTTGTTATATATAATAGTATAAGTAACCTTGTAACCTTGTAACCAATTTGTTTAGACACTGCGATCAACATCAGTAATGAGTTTTCGGCGATGTATCGTATATTAATTATTATAAGCTATATTAAATAGATGTGTTTTCAATTTGACTTTAAAGGTGTGGTCAGAATTTATATATCTAATTGAGTGAGTTAGGGAGTTCCATAGTTTGAGTGATATTATAGAAAAAGAAGATTCCTGTTTTTTATTAAGTGATAAAGTTATTGGTATATTTAGTTTGTATTTATGTATTGTTCGTTGTGGTCGGGATGACTTGTAGTTCGTAAGTAGTTCAGTAAGATAGTCAGGTTTATTATTATGGGTGGCATGGTGGGTCAGTAGGAGTAATTTGTATTGTATGCGGTAAGGGATGGGTAGCCAGTGAATGGCTTTCATATAAGGTGTGATATGTTGTCTTGAGTATTTTTTTTATCCTGAAAATGGTTCTGATGGCTCTATATTGTAATATAGTGAGCATTTTGATAGTATGTGCTGGGAGTGAATTTAAAGTAGAGTTACAGTAGTCAAGTCGGGGCAGTATTAAGGAAGTAACTATTAGTTTGGCAAGTTCAGTAGTTATAGAAGGTCTAATAAGTCGGATCGTATGTAAGGTGTAATTAATGGACTTCGATATATTAATTATATGTGGTAGATAAGACAGTTTTTGGTCAATTGTGAGGCCGAGGTTTTTAGCTTGGTTAGAGTATTCTATAATGTATTTATTAATAATAATAATAGGTGGTATGGAATGATGTCCTGGGGATGTATTTATTAATAAAGCTTTTGTTTTAAGGCTATTCAATAGTAGGGAGTTATTTGAAAGCCATTTACTAATGTCATTAATTCATTTATTTATAGTATTTATGTTATTGATTGGGTCAGGTAAATTACAGTATAGCTGTAAATCATCCGCATATGAGTGAAAGTGTATATCGGGGTATTCGTCAAGTAAGTAAAGTAAAGGGGAAATATATATATTAAAGAGAATTGGACCTAAAACAGAACCTTGGAGTACACCATGAGTTGTGTGGCGGGGTTCTGTTATGGCGTTATCTATACATATATAAAAGGATCTGTTAATTAGGTAGGATGTAAACCAACTAAGGACAGAATCTTTAATACCAATGTTCTCTAATTTTCGAATACGAATATTATGGCCTAACGTATCGAAAGCTGACGACAAGTCAAGTAGAATCAGTATGGTGGGAGTATTTTTTGGAAATAGTAGTATATTGTTTAAAGTATGGAGTAGTGAAGTTTCAGTGCTCTTGTCCGTTGTACTTTGTAATTTATGCAGTATGTTATTATTATTGATGTATGTTCTAAGTTGTTTAGCAATTATTCTTTCAATTGTCTTAGATATGAAAGAAAGGTTGGATATGGGACGATAATTAGAAAGAGTTGACCTATCAATGGACTGGTTTTTCGGGATGGGAATTACATGGGCATATTTCATGTGGGATGGTAAGATACCTACAGTTAGTGAGCGATCGATAATTTTGTTGTAGAATGGAGAAAGAAGTGATGAAAGAGAATGTAATAAACATAATGGAATTGGGTCTAGTTTACATGTAGATTTAACTGTTAATAAAATATTATTGATATTGATAATGGTTGGTAAAAGTGGAAAATGAGTATATTTGGGCTTGATATTGGTGGGATGCAGGGTCGAGGGAGAGTATCTATAATTGATGATGTTTTTATGTAAAAGTAAGAGTCAAAGTTAGTCGCATTAGTTAAAGGGGAGTTATCAGGCAGTATTCGTTTTGCCAGTTTTCCTAGTAGTGTTGACAATATTCTAATAATTTCTTAGTATCTTTTCCAGCTGATTTAATTTGATCTATTTAATATTTATTTTTAGCAGTTTTTATTAATTTTCTATAATTAGAAAGTGAATGTTTAAAAATATTTAAATCATTTGAGCTTTTGGATTTTCGCCAATTCATTTCTTTAATTCTAAGTGAGCGTTTTGCTGTGTGTAACGAATTATTGAACAATAACGTATTATGTCGAGCTGTATAAGTTTTAGTGATAATAGGGGCATGTTTATCTAGGACAAGACTAAGGTTACTATCAAAGCTGTCTATATGAGATGAATCTGTTATATTGTTGTACAAAATGTTGAAGTCATTTATAAAATTATCAATATTTATATTATATAATTTTCTGTAGTGAACTTTCTTGGATGGTCTGATTGGTTTAGGGATATGTAGGGAGCAGCTAACAAGGTGGTGGTCAGTGATTAAACTATGAACATTAGTATTAGAAATTATATTCGAAGATATGTTAGATATAATTAGGTCTAATATGTTTCCAGATGAATGTGTGGAAGACTTGACATGTTGTAAGAAATTATGACAATTTATGATATTAATAAATGTATTTGAATAATGTGAGTTTGGTAAAATTGGTATATTGAAATCACCAAGTAGTATACTGTTGGTGGATATCATAGACAATAAGTTGTCAATTTCATCGATGAAGTAAGGAATTGAATTATTAGGAGGTCTATAAATTGTTATAATTGTAAGTGGTTGTGATTTAGGAGGGTGAAAGATACATGAGAAGGCTTCTGAATTATCAAGTGATAGGTCACTTGACTGTATTAGTTTCAAGGCATTTGAATATAGCACACCGACACCGCCACCATAGTGTGGGCCGGGGCGTGGTAGGTGAATAAAGTTAGTAGTTTGGATCCTTGATAGAAGGCCACGTTTCTGTTATACATAAAATATCTATCTTAGTATCATGAAATATATTTAAAATAATATCTACTTTATTTCTAATGGAACAAGCATTAAGTATCGCTACCTTTAGTAATGGAGAAGAAGATAAACGTTTAGTTGAGGGTAATACTGTTGGTGATGAAGATATATATGACGGTATATGTGATGATGATAGTAGGTTTGATGAAGTGAAGTTTTTAACTGTGAACCGAAACATACCACATAAATATGTAATATTTTGTATGTACCATATTTGTTGAGTGTAGAACCTATATATTTGAATTGGGTTACTTCTTACATCTATTCTACATTCAAAATTATCATAATATATATATTATGTTTGTTACTATTTACTATAATTTTGATTTTTTCAATACTGACTTCACAACGTAATTACATGCATGTTTTGCTAGGCTATCGGTTAGTAATTGGAGTTCGTAGTTACTTCCGCTAATTAAATCATTGTCATCTGAAAATCGCAAGTTTGATATGTTTCTGTCACCAATAGATATGCTTGAATGATGATCTTTTAATGAATCTGACATAATTTGTTCAAGATAAATGTTAAAAAGAACTGGCGATGAAATACATATTTGTTGTATACCAAATGTAGTCTTGAAGTAATCACATATCCCGTTATCTAGTAGAATTGCACTAGTCGAACTTATGTATAGGAATTTGACCAATTGCTCCTGATACCTGCCAAATACCTTGATAATATGATCAAACGCTGAAATTTGTCTATATTTCTAGATATTTATCCATTATTATTCTGCAAACTGTTATGTGTTCTACGGTATTTCTACGGAAACCTGTCTGTTCTTCAGATAGTGTTTGTCTAGTCTGTGGATGCAATCGATTCAGTAGAATTTTTAATAATATGTTGCTTGCATTATTTATTAGTTAGATGATTCTATAGTTTGAGCATTTTCTGCTATCTTATTTTTTAGTATGGGTATGACAAGCAAATGTCTATTGTTTAAGCCATTAATTTATATTCCATATCATTTGGCATAATATTATATGATATGTATATACTATGATTAATTTTAGTAGTTTTTCGTCAACTTGTTTTATAATTTCACTTGGGATATTATCAGGTCCTGGAGTTTTCCTATCTTTAAGATATGTATCGTATGTTCAACTTCACATTCAATAATTAGTTGTAAAGCGTCGCTTTACTTGATTCATTATAATTTAGTTTCACGTTAGTTTTTATTGGATAGTTATATAATTAGTTACAGTACTACATAGAAAAACTTGTATAAATCTTGAGAAAAACTCGAGATAAAACTTATGTAAATCTTGAGAAAAACTTGTGTAATCTTGAGAAAAACTCAAGATTTTACTTGATTCAAACTCGAGTTTAAAAGTTGACAAAATCAAGAAATACTCGAGCTTTGAATAATGGGGTATTATGTCCATTGTTTTAATACATCTCCATATTCAAAAATAGGTTTATCGTCTTTGGCGAGAATATTCGTTTTTTTTTTGGATTGGTTTAGTAAGTAGTTTTTAAATTATTGTAGGCTCTTTAATTTGATATGTTACTTACCATATATAGATTTATTGATGTAAATTGATCCTGAATCCAATCATCTTTAGATTTTTTCATTTATTTCTTTATCTTTGTATTTAAGATTCTGTATTAAGATTTATACTTGGATCTGCTTTTATTATTTGTTATCCATTATCATTATCTTACTCTATATACAACTATTTTTGGTGGCAGCTACAGTAATAATCGCTCAATCTCATTACAAATTGTTGTAGGATCTTTCCCCTCTAATGTAACTTGCTGTATATCAGAATGAATAGTATTCTTATATAATTCGTTGGTTGAATTATTCTAGAGTTTATCTAGATCATATCTTATACGACTTGTTTGCGATCTTCTATTTATACAAAGTTGTAGTTTCATGTTGTGTAGAACTAGGTCATTATCACTATTTATATCTGCTCCAGGGTATGTTTTCTATAGATATATTTATTATGCTTAATTTAAAACGTTGTGATGTAAGTATATAGGTACCTAATCTACTTGATTCTGAATTTGTCCATATTGAGAGTTCCATGTTGAAATACTGGATTTTATATGTTATACATTGTAGTCGATTTTATTTATCAGCTAATTCTAGTATCGTTAACTTCTTTCATTTATTAGATCATTTCCAAACCGACCTACTGCACTGTGTCATGTAAAGTAAGCACCTACACACTTTCCCATTCCAAACACCCATTATTATTAGTAAATCTTTAACGGCGTTTGTTTTATTGTATTATTTATCTGTTTATAAAAAATATCTACTTCCTCTTATATATAGTCAGTAATTGGTACATACAATTGGAAATAAAATAGTGTGCAGTTAAAAATGATAGCTTGTATACTTGTAGATATTATTTATCTTGAAACCATGGTGATATTTAGAATTGAATTGGTTAACTCTTTATTTACGATAAAAGCAGCACCTTGCATATGTTTCTTATCAAGTTCACTATAGATGAATGTATGTCTATTGTTCGTTGTTACGTCTTCATTTCCCAACCATCTTATTTATGATAATACTAATATATTAAATGTATATCTTGTTTAAAAAGTGTTTAAATAAAATGTAATAATAATAATAATAATATCTATCTAATTCATTAGATTATTCCTCATATTTTCTACAATTTCTTAGTTTTCTTAAATTCCATGTACCAAAAGTAGTAATATATGTCACTCTTAAATATCTCGTTTCTTTATTTATTCGTTCATTGTTCCAGTAACAAATGTTACACGTCAATATTGGAGGAACGATTAATGGCACTATCGTTGTTGTTCCGGTGCTCGACCTAACTGGAATAGTGAGGTTATTGTTTGTATTCATGTTCTTTCTGTAGGCATAGCAACTAAGCGGCACCTATCTCATCTCTTAGATCCCCTATTGTTTGTAGTCCGTGTTAATGTGGTTACCAGGGTGAGGCGCTAGGAGATAATGTAATATAGTAGGATATCCTACTATGGTATCTATACCATATGGTGGTACCTGCAATGAATAACCACCAAAATGTAATAATTATTGATAAATATACATTACAAACATACAAACTTATATTTTATTATATACAAAATATATCGAGTGGTAAAAACCCTCGTATAAATATATATATATATATATATATATATATATATATATATATATATATATATATATATATATAGGTAGGCACTACACATATATGTTTACAGATGTC
Source organism: Osedax fenrisi (assembly GCA_964019155.1). NCBI lineage: Eukaryota > Metazoa > Annelida > Polychaeta > Sabellida > Siboglinidae > Osedax > Osedax fenrisi. Next base: position 2,765,228 of record OZ025240.1, on the reverse strand, counting down.
TATAGACGAATATCAAAATATATCTAAACTATACTATCATTATTAAATATTCCTTGGTTATATGCATATATATATATATATATATATAATGTCTACATACGACAGAGTTTACATTGCGATAATGCAAACATTCAGCAGACGATAGTTTACAACCGACTCGAGTCCGTAATCGTTGGTAAACATTGAACACATTAACGACGGCGCCGTCCGTTGCGTGGCGCTACTAAGCGTCAATGAAATCAGAACTCGAGCGCGCGCAGTCAGCGTATACGAATGCCTAGAATAACGGACACCTCCGGCCTATTATAGCCTATATTCGCGAACTTAGTTCGTCCCCTTCCCCCAGTTGATCGACACCTGTTCGAAATGAGGCATGGTATTACGCAATATCTAAATATAGATCAGATAAGAACTTCGATAGCGGATTTTAACACGTAGAGTAGCAGCCGATACGATATCTATAGGTATGACCACAGTAAAAGTAGCCGTCAGAGTGAGACCGCTGTCAACCAGGTTAGTGGTTTGACCTGCGATAATATAAGTGTGACATGTGACATGTGATGCATGAGAAAATAGCATAGAGCTAGAGAGAAATCTCTCTAGCTCTATGGGAAATAGTAATACTATTAATATTTATATTATATTCATTACAATCATTAATAAAACTTATAAATAAGTAATTTAGAAATAAAATAACATAATAATATACAAAGTAATATACATGTAACATTTGACATTCTTTATGTTTTTAAAACCTATCTATTATATTTTATTTCATTAACGTATTACATATGGTCTTATGTTATCGTTAGAAAATATTTAAAATGTATGCTTTACACTTATATTTATTTATACTGATATATTCGATATTTTATTTACAACAAATCAATCAATATAGAAATACTTAGTAGGATCATATATCAGAGAATATGCTAATATAATATTAGAATGCATTATATTATATTAAATCTACCTGCTATATGTAAACATTAAGAATACAACACTGAATACTGTATCATCATTCTAAACGTACATGCATACTTAACATAATAACTTATTTATTAATATATATTTGTCTAATATAAAGATTTTAATACACAAATTAAACTAAAATAAATAAATACACATATATATATAAATTATGAAATTGATGCATATATGGTTAATACACTAACACAACATACATATTTATATAAATATATCTACTCGCATAACATAAATACATTAAATAAATACATCATTAGTTCGCACTAATTAGCTATCTTCGACTGGTGCTGGATTCTATTAGCCAATTACATAACCCATTGACTACGGCCCGACTATTCCCTTGACCAGTGGCCGGTGTTACGTCATACGGCGTTACATAACTTCTCTGTGGCGTGTGTTGAATACTCTTTACGACCAGGAGACAACGATTACATTGTAGGGGCGATATTACAGTGGAACATATTATTCAGTATACTGAAGGGCGATATTACAGTGGAAGACATTACGTGTATGGTAATAATAGCATATTATAGGATGGTATTACAGTGGAAGATATTACGTGTATGGTAATAATAGCATACTGTAGGAAGGTATTACTCTGGACTATAGTACAGTGTATTGTAATAGTATCATACTGTAGGAAGGTATTACTCTGGACTATAGTACAGTGTATGGTAATAGTAGCATACTATAGGACGAAAGTTCACTGTAGGACGGTATTACTCTGGAGTCCAGAGTCTGGACTATAGTACAGTATATGGTAATAGTAGAATACTATAGGACGGTATTATTATGGACGACATTAAGTGTATGGTAATAATAACATACTATAGGACGATATAATATTGTATAGAGTAGGAAGATACCAATGTAGTATACTGTAGGACGATAGTATACTGAATAAAGTGTTACCTTATATGGTAACGTTAGGCTAACTATAACCGGTATATCGAATACCACTACATAGACCTATTTCATACTACATATATAGTATGAGAGCACGAAAGTGTGTGTAGAGTTGTTATTGTGGATATCTCGTGATCTAAGTTTTCATTTCATAACGGTCACGTGGTGAAAAAAAATGTATATATATATATATATTTTCCACAATCAATATATATATATATATTTAAAACAAAATATACGTGTGTATGTTCCCTGTGTATGATGTGATAGAACCCCTCCCCTGGTCATGGTGTTACCCCGCTCCATGGTGTTACCCCGTTCACGCATGCGCTATCGCTAACTGTTTTATTGCGTAACACCGCGCAGTAATACTATTACACCACGGCTAAGCCGCAGATTAATGAACTCGTTGCGTAATTGGGGGTAATTTATTGCGCAATAGATTTATTGCATATCGTTTTGTAGCGAGTTCAGCAACACTTCGAAGCCAGATATAATACCGTATATCATATCTATTGGTTAACACTATATTAACTCTTAAACCATATGACAACCATTTAGTAACCCACAAATCCTATACAAACTCCATATTAACCCACACACCATATTATAACCATACATTAACACATAACCCCATTAGTAACGTACATAATTATGATGACACATACTCCATATATAGCATTGCACATTAATTAAAACAAACCATATATGTTTAGCACTATACAATACTATCGTATGGTATATAGGTCATATAGGGTATACCATAGGGTATAGGTCATTAATATCATTCCTATATAAATGCATTAACTAGTATACTATAACCCTATAGGTATACACTACACTATGTATGATACATATAGCTCTATGGTTAAGTTAACGTTATGTATAATGTACTGTTACTAATAGAGTATACTTTTATTTTAGAAGTTGTATAGAAGTCCTTCACATGCACAGGAGACTATTAGTTACTAGATCGAGTATAACTCGAGTTCTATTTATTTTTGTCTGTGTAAATACCACGTGATTACTGCTAATATCATGGTTAATATTATAATATTCCTATAGGATGTTAATATTTTAAATTTATTATTATAATACCTTTATTTCCTTATATATGGAAATAATATAAATACATAATTAATTGTGTATACATTAATAATATATATATATATATTAATAATATGTTAATTATAATAATATATTAATAATACCCATGAATAGCACACAGTTTATGTAACCGTAATGTATTTATTATACACTTCTGTTTTAGTTGACTATAGATATAATACATTGTTGACTGTTTAGTAGGATAACTATACATAACGGGGTAACATATAGAATAGTCTGATTTAATGTTTACATGTGTAGGAATAGTTATTAATTATAATTAATAATTAATAATTATTAATTATAACTTTGAATGTAATTTTGCATATGACAATATAGAGTACAATATAGAGTATAACTATCTGATAATATATATATATATATATATATATATATAGATACTGTTTAATATATTAGAAATACTAACTATGGTGATTTATACCTCATTAATCTAAACTAGGTATTGTTATCAAGTTTTCACTTCATACGTGAGTACATAATTGATTACATAATTAATATTGTGGCCGCACTCTATATATCTCATTACAATGCATACCGATATGTCACCTATATTCCCAGAACACCCTGAACTCCACTCAGTGTACCCTGAACCCAACTCAGTGTACCCTGCACCCCTCTCAGTTCACCCTGAACCCCACCCAGTGTACCCTGAACCCCACTCAGTGTACCCTGAACCCCACTCAATGTACCCTGAACCTCACTCAACGCACAATGTGCGTGTAATACACTAGTAAATCATTACGCTTATATTACAGGGCGCACATACACATATATGCCCTATAGGGGTTTCGGTAATGCGTATACTAAACAACGGTATAGTGGAACCATGTAGGATACCATTCATTCCATACCTTATCAACATATATGTTATATATACGTATACGAATAAACTTATGTATAATAACATTATAGTATTATACTATTGTACATACTTGTATATATATATAAATGTATATAATATCATGATATAAATATACAGTGAAACATAGCTATAATAAACTCATTTGTTTCAATACTTTTTTCTTATAGAGAGATTTTATTTTAAAGAGGTTTTAAGTTTTCCAATGATTTTAAGAATTTATTTATAATTGAAAATACAGTTATTTTATACAATTTATTTAAAAGTAGTAATCAAAAGAATAGTTTAAAATATGATTTATTTAACATAGTTTTTAATAAGTGTTTGTGTTAACATAATTGTATCTGTAAAATGTTAGATAATATATTAATATAGTCATAATATTGTGATGAATTATTATTCGCTAAATATAGTTTTAACTTCGAACAAATATCTATGAATTCTCGATGTAAGGGATGATTCCTTCTACTATTAGTTGTATACAGTACACTGAATACAATCAGTGTATTACACATGTACGACTATCTATTATAGTTCAGAAATGTTAATTCCACTCCCCCATCTCAAATGAGCCTGAATTACATAGAATTGCTTTTATTATTCATAAAATACTATTAATTTATTAATTAGTTATTCATGCTTGCCTACTATGTGTAAGATCACTGCAGTGAGAAATACAAATCAATGGTACTAATTGCAATTAATTACTGTTACATCTATATTACAATACAATTTATGTTAACATAAATCAAGATTTAATATAAATAATTACATCATATTTTCTTATAGAGAGGTAACATTTTCAAAAAAAACCTATAAATAATTTTCTTATAAAGAGGTATTTCTTGAAAAAAGATTTTCTTAAAAAATGTTTTTTTAATGTGGAAAATAGTGTATTCCAACATAATTTGCGAACAAAATAATATATCATATTAGATAATATTTTCGCCCGTTTAAATATATAATAACGTAGTCCAGTGTAGAGTGTATGTTCTATAGAAATGTACATATACATTCGTGTTCGTTATCCAATGTAAGTTCTGCTATGAAGTTACGTCGCATACTATACTATAGTAATACCCTATAGTATACGTCTATATATATATATATATATATATACATTATACAGTGTATACAGTGTTAAGATAATACACAGAGTTACTACACGAAGTTAATTTTGAAGTTTGTTAAGTTACAGTAATAGGATATAATAGCATATATTTATGGAGCATTACATTACAATTAGTTTCAATATATTTTATTTTAATGTGCACATTAGTCCATGGCATTCTCTCTCTTATTTTTGCTCAAATATTAGCAAATTAAGACATTTTTTTTCTCGTTGTCGCCGAATATACATATCCTAATATAATTAATAATGAATACATATAATGCCTAAAAAAGCTGTAGATAAACTAATAATCAGTGTTAGAACTATTATTTTCATTACTAAATGAGCTTATACGAATACACATACACATACAATATTCGTGGAGTTATTTATAGAAGAGTAGTAAACCTTAGCACGCATGCGTGTCGAAGGTGTATTGCTTTACTAATCTCCCCTTTAATATGTATGCGATTGTTCGTAAGTGTAGGTATAGAAAACAGATTAATAGGCGATCGTAAAATACTATAGGCTCATTGTTAAAAAACATAGCACATATCGTTTAGTATACGAGAGAATATCATACACGATATATTATATGTTATATCATATAAATAGATAATTAAATTAATAAATAATGTATTAATGATATATATATATATATATTATATTTATAATATATATATATATATATAATATATATATATATATATATATATTTAATTATAATTGTTGTATAGTATGACATTAATAGATATACTACAATAATACAAGTAGTAACTAGTATACTAGTATACGGACAAGGGTACAACGTAGCGAAAACGGATATATTAGGAGTTCAGATATTGTGAACAAGGAGGTAATTATTTAGTTTATGTTTGAATGTTGTAGTCGATGCATTAATGATTTTGAGGGATGGAGTTAATTGATTCGAGATGAGGCTGCGCAAATATTGTATTGTGTCATCTCTAATTTTTGTCTGGTTAAAGCTGATTTCAGTCAGGACCATGTATACATCAACTATAGTTAAAAGATCGTAGGGTGCGTATACGCATCCAACTATAGTGGAGTGTGGAGTAAGGAGTGAAAGTAGTCGATAAAGGAAATCAGATTGTTTAGTTAGTAGATAGGAATACAGAAAGGATAGTAATTTAAGTTGAGAAAGTAATTTAGGTTATGTCATGTTCATAGGTCAATGATGTTTATAGAGTAGGCAAATTTCTTTAGTCGGTAGACTAGTTTAAGTGATCTGTTAGTTAAACGGTCGATGATTGTAAAGTTTATAATGTGAGATGAAAGTAGGATAGGAATTCAGTAGTGTAGTCGAGAGATTTAAAATCTTGGTAATAGTTAGTGCTGTGGATAATGTGATGTAAGAACGTATTTTATTTTAATTAAATTCATAGAAGCTTGGAATGTGGAGTCTTTTAAGGTAGGATAAATATCTATAAAATGTCAATTTGTTATTAATATGGAGCCTAGATATTTGGTTGCAGTGGAAAGAGGGATTAGGGTATAACTCAGGTAGAATTGTGGGAATATAGAGGTGATGGTGAATGAGTTAGGAGGTATAATAATTAAGATGTTATTTGGGTTAAGTCGTAAATAGTTATTTGTGGGCCAGTTATTGAAAGTAGTGATACAGGATTGAAGGTGGATATCGGATGATTGGTGAACATTGCTTGAATTTAAATTATGTCTGTATAAGTGATGTACTTGATGGAAGAAAAGGATTTTATCAGTTTTCTAAGGGGAATATGTATATGTATAATAGTATATAGGAGAGGTATTTACCTTGAATTACTCCATTGATAATTCTTCATTTAGGTAATAATTATTTGTTTATTTTTATGCTATACGTTCTGTTTATAATTTAGTTGGAAAATCAGAGTAGTAGTGTATTTTAAAGTATAATTAAATGTTGTCTATAGATAAGTAAGTATAGGTTAATGGTGTGTAATTTTGAAGAGAGGTCTACCAGCAGTGGTTTTGTAAGAAGGTCGTTATCAAGGGATTTCAGTAAGTCATAAAATAGGTAGAGTATTGTTGTTTCTATACTCTGGAGTTTTCTGAATGGGCTTTGCTGAGGGTCAAGTATATTGTTTACAGTGCAATATGATATTATTTGTTTATAAATTACTTTCTTAAGTAGTTCTATCAGAAGAGGAAATTGATAGATGGGTCTATAGTTAGAAAAGGTATTACATTTTAGTTTGGTTTAAAAAAAAATATTTACATAAATACTATATAAATATTGGATACCAGCTACTTATTATAGAGTTTATTCATGCAGTTATAGATATAAAATTACCAGTAACATTAATTTATAATGATTTAAAATGTGGTAAAAGTTCTAAAAAGTTGTTGCATAATATAACTACAAATTGTATACAATTTTGTTCTTAAAAAAAATGTGTTTAAAAACAAAAAATATCTATGAATTATGGAAATATTCATAGTTAGTTTACATACAAAAATATAAATTAGTGCAATATATAAGCGATTACAAAATATATATTTGAATCATTGAAATATATTTATATTGATACTAAGTGACATAATTATACTTATACAATTATTCGAGTATACTATATATATGTTATATACATTTATGTTACACTATTATTATGTTGTTATAATGCCTACTACTATAGTATTAGTAGTAGTAGTATTATAATAATTATTATTATTAGTAATATTAGTAGTAGTAGTAGTAGTATTATTATTATTATTAGTAGTAGTAGTAGTAGTAGTAGTAATAATAGTAATTGTAGTAATAGTCATAGTAGTAATAGTAGTAGTAGTAGTATTATTATTATTATTATTATTATTATTATTATTATTATTATTATTATTATTATTATTATTATTATTATTATTATTATTATTATTATTATTATTATTATTATTATTATTATTATTATTATTATTATTATTATTATTATTATTATTATTATTATTATTATTATTATTATTATTATTATTATTATTATTATTATTATTATTATTATTATTATTATTATTATTATTATTATTATTATTATTATTATTATTATTATTATTATTATTATTATTATTATTATTATTATTATTATTATTATTATTATTATTATTATTATTATTATTATTATTATTATTATTATTATTATTATTATTATTATTATTATTATTATTATTATTATTATTATTATTATTATTATTATTATTATTATTATTATTATTATTATTATTATTATTATTATTATTATTATTATTATTATTATTATTATTATTATTATTATTATTATTATTATTATTATTATTATTATTATTATTATTATTATTATTATTATTATTATTATTATTATTATTATTATTATTATTATTAGTAGTAGTAGTAGTAGTAGTAGTAGTAATAGTAGTATGAGTAGTACATATAGATAATTTAATAATATATATAAAGTTTATATTAAATATAATATATATATAGTTTATATTATAAACTATAGTTTATACTATAGTATGCATAATGATATTAGTAGTTATTATAGTTATTATAAGGTGTTACCTTATATATATATATATATATATATATATACACACCTCTTTAGAGTTCAATATGTACTATATATATTATAAATTTTATTGGAATATTTCAACAATAAATGATGAACATATATGTATGATATTCCATACTTGTGCTAGGAGAAGATAAGTGACTTTAGCCTATAGTATACCATAGTAGAACTATTCGTATAATATAATTTAGTATATATATAAAATATATATTATATATATATATATTTATTATATATAATATATTGTAGACAGATTCATGAACAATTATTTGAAATATTATGTGAATACACCTGTAGTCGTTAATATTTATTGATTAGTTTATGATTAGTTTATGAATAGTTGATATTTAGTCGTATTATTATTCATAATCACATACATACAATACACACAATATATATATATATATATATATAAACTGCCCAGGTGGCTCAGTTGGCTAAGGCGTCAGACATATATATAGTAGGACACGGGTTCAACCCCCGTCCGGACAAATAAAATATGTTTTATAAATAATATTTAGAAGTGATCTTATATAATTGTGTATAAATAAATGATTGGCTCTCGTTAAAACCATGTATGAGTTTAAAGGGATAGTATTTTCATAAGTTTATAAGTAGTGATATACATTTTGCTAATTTGTTAATCATCGATTCAGTGTCAGTCTCATTCAAAATCCACATTATCATTACTATTATAAAAATAATGAAAATTCATATCTAAAATCAGCAAATCAGTTAATTAATAAGGGTAAATAAGATCCAGTTTAATTATAATCAAAATATCTAGTATCAATATCAAAATGCATTAAATTAGCCATAGAACTAAAAGTATTTATCTATTTTTAGGCTCATTATGACGCGGTGATAATTTGTCGCATTGTTAGATAAATGAAAATATTTGGATAAATATTTATATTAATACAATTATTAATACAATTATATGATAATAAATTATTTTAATAATTATTAATAAATATGCATAATTGTTTATCATAACTCAGGATCGGTGAGTCATGACTGAATCATGCATGATCTCGGATCGGCTCAATATATTTGGTTAACGAAAATATAAGTCTGGGCTTGGCATAACAATTAATTAGGTCAACACCTACACGTCTCGGCATCATTGTCATATCTAGTTATAAGTAAAATCCTCATCTAAGTTCCTGCAGGATGGGATGAAAAAACACCACAAAATAAAAAGTAATAATAATAATAACAATAAATACAAATCAGGGTGACAACAATAGAAATGATTAGCCTTACTTTGAAGAATTTTAGAAACTATAAGGAACGAATTATTTTTATTTATATTTATTTTATTATAAACAAAAACAAAATCCTAATTATCATTATTATTGTAATAATTATTAATGATATTTATAATTTATAATTCCATATTATGCAATACTTGCATATTAATTTGATGAGTTATCTCGTATTTATCGTAAATTCTCATAACTCGATTATTTACAATATGTTAATTAGTTAATTGATTAAATAACTTTCAATCACTGTGGTAACAATGAACGTAAATATCCCCCTGGGAGATGATACATCACCGGAACAATAGCGCATGCGTATACATACATATCATTAGTAATCTATCTCCTCATCACCGATAATGGAGAGGGAGGTGGGAGGGGGTATTTCGATCAGAAGTATCTATATCCCTTCCACTATTAAAATACACATTTTATTACGGCTATATAAATATAGGCATACTCTATTGTTATTATTATAGAACGGTGTAGGAACCAGAAGTGATATATCTATACTAATTATAACGTATTCAATCATACGCACTTATACGCGCGTTTATTAATATTAATTATATACTCTATAATATACAGTATATATATATATATATATATATATATATATATATATATATACAATATATAATATATGTATTATGCTATGTTATATATATAGTTTACTCTACATACACAAAATAACATACGTAAACATACGGTATATGACGTATACTGTACGACGTCACATACACCCTCACATACACCCTCACATACACCCTCACATACACCCTCACATACACCCTCACATACACCCTCACATACACCCTCACATACACCCTCACATACACCCTCACATACACCCTCACATACACCCTCACATACACCCTCACATACATCCTCACATACACCCTCACATACACCCTCACATATACATACACACCCACCCACATTAATATACGCGGCCCTGATTACATAACTTGCCCGATTGCACGTACCCCACACCCCCTCAGGGAGGTAGACAACGGTTCTACTGTGATCATCGACACCTCGGAGTCCAACAGAATACACGTTCACAACCCCAAGGTTAGTTATCACTATTATAATACTGTACATATAAATATACATTATAAAGTGATACATTAATGCAAACATATATGTATATATATCTATAATTGTATACATTGTATTTTTATTTATCTAAAATACTTTAGGCATAACTAAAATAAATTATCATACTAAACTAGAAGGAAATTTGATAATTAAACCTATGTGTAGTGGGTATTGTTGTGTATTGTATTGTTACTTCCACTTTTAATATTTACATATCCGATATTAACTCCATATTGAATTCACATAATAATATCTATCACATGTATGCCATGACATAATATTATATATTAACTACTTTTAATAACACCCCAGACACCATAACGTTAACCTAAATCAACTAATTAATACCTTCATTCTAAGTTTTCATCAACAACAACTACTTGAAATGTAATAAACTAAAAATAGAATGTATTTACTTCCATAAATCCCCAATTCAACTTCATTCATTCATATAAAAATAGATAATAATTATATAATGACTAAAGGTATGATACTCGATAACAACTTAATATTGACAAATCAAATTAAAGCTACATTACAATAATTTACAAAAACGCTAGGTATTTAAATGTAAACCTATAAAGCACCAACCTGCAATAATATCTTCCAATTATATAATATCGAAGTGTAATTACTAAAACTCCTACTTACACTAAACTTAGTTACTGACATATCCAATCTACAGTAAAGAGAAACTAAACTAGCATATTATTTTTAAGATTCCGAAATGAATAAATACTATAGGCAACAAATAAACTAGCTTACAGTTGAATTGACAATGATAAACATACCTCAATATATACTAAACTTACTATATGCATCATATAATTCAATTTAAAGATAGAAATAACTTGAGATCATTAATAGTAATAGCATATTAAAATTAATAAAATACTAATTATATTGGTATAAACTCATCAATATATTCTCAATACTTTCAAATAAAGTTTAAACATACATAACTAACTGAACTCAAATAACTTACTTTAAGAACTGCACTTAAACACATATGTTTAATGACTATAGTCTACTACATTTTAGAACTATTCATTTAATTTATTTAATTAATCTAATATATTACTACTCGCCGAGTTGTACTCGGTATTACTAATAATACCTATCTCTCACTTCCGAATAATTTATTAAAATTATATTTTTATTAATGATTACCATACATACTACAAAATAGCGTTAATACATCACTTCATACCTCATAATATATTACGAAATAAATTGATTATACAATAGTTGAACAGTTCACAAATTGCGGATAGCCGGGAGAGATTTAAAACTTTTATCTTTGATCATGTTTTCTCTTCATTTCATCCTAGTGAAGATCTCGGATCTCAGTCTTATGTAAGTATTATGTAATACATCTATATCGTGTGTATATTATATATATATATATATATATATATATATATATATATATATATATAAATTATATACAAATATTTAATTTATACACAAATATTAAATTTATACATTGTTTAACTAATATCTTATAAGTATATATACTAATATAAACACTATATCACTATGCGTATATTACATTATTAATCTTTGTGCATTATAGATATTCAACCAAATCGGTACGGATATTCTTCAGTCAGCATTTGAAGGTTACAATGCCTGTATTCTGGCCTACGGTCAAACATCCACCGGCAAAACTCACACCATGATAGGTTACGAGGTTTGGATCCAGTCCTCCTATCATATTTAGCATATAAGTAGCCCACTTATTATTATAGCTTATATGTTATCACATTTGTATAAGATTATCAGTATCATACATACATACATTACACATTAATATAGTATATACTTTTACATTTATACAAATTTAATACATAAACAATATACGCAATATTTCTTGTATATATATATATATATATATATATATATATATGTTATATATAAACTATATAGAATATTAATAATATACGTATATTATAATAGTATTACTCTATAGGATTACTATTATTTCACACTAGATCTATTTGAAATCTGTATTTACTCATAGACTATATATAGCATATATGCTCACGTATCTTCTATGTTATACGAATCTTTTTAATGGACCAAATTATAATCCTGCATACGATATTTACAGAACGAAATGGGCCTAATACCACGAATATGCGAGGCTAGTATTACCTATTTAAGTTGTGTTACCTACCTCAATTGTGTTGCATCAAGTGTATTGCGTAATAGTATGTTACAAAGTGTTGCATCATCATTGATGATTCATCAATAGAAAGCGTCATCGTACATATCGAGTTATAGATATACAAAATTAGTGGTGTAGTTTTAAAATTATATTTATGTAAAAATAAAGTGATAAACTATATGTGTAACCATATTATTTAACCCCTTAACCCTTTAGACTAATTTTAGTTTATTTTTTCAAATATTGTTAAATTTTTTCCGATAAGAATTTCAATATACTACCTTTACTTTACTTATGGAAAATTTTCATTATACCTCGCCTTGCAATCTCTCCTCTGTCGATCATTACTTTCCGGATCTCATCAATATCCTTTAGATACGTGTCTTCCTTTAAATTGTCTATGTAAGAATACTTTTATCTTCCGCGATTTCTCGTGCCAAACTTTGGTTCCCATAATATTAGAGTATGAGCTATTTATAATTAATTATTATTAATGGTATATCCAATACTTTTAATCAACTTTATTACGTTTTATAACTTACACCGATAGGCTGTAGTATATACCATTTGCAATGGAGAATATTTGTGTCTTACATTTAGTTTTAAAGTATGAAGATATCAGATAATGGAGAGTGTATTATATGTAAGTTTATTCCAGAGTTATGGTACATAGCAAAATAAATGAGTTGAATGTATATATGTATATATATATATATATATATATATATACCCTATATATATATAGGACTGGTGTTTTTATTTAAGTTGTTGAATTGATATATGATTAATATATTCTTAGTATAATGTAGATTATTTACCAGACAGTCTCATTTATTGTTGTGTGCATTAAGATGAGATATGACATAAAGATAAAGATGAAGTAATACAACATACAGTATATGTTTCCGCCCAGATAAAGTAGTTATAAGTTGTCATGGTTTTATTAAATCATATATAAGCATAGTATGTCATTTAAGGTAGGTGTTGTAACATATACTAAAGTAGATAATAATGGTTAAGAAATAAATATGGAACTTAGAAAATGTGTGATTTAAATATAGATCGACGATATTAAAATATAAGTCTATATATATATCAAGTATACTAGCGTAGAATCAATAATATTGACTATATTTACCTATTTTCGGATAACGTATAATATCTATTTATAGTATGCACTCTTTTCATTGGTTAAAAGTAGATATTACAACGATAAACTAATAATTTTTAATTGATACTTATGAAGGTTTAATTAAGAAATTGATATTTAGTCGTAGGAGTACATATAAAGTAATTAATAGTCATTATATGTAGGTTATTTACAGATGTATATTATTACAGTAAATTATACTGTAATAATATGACACATACACGTATACTATTATTATTATGAAATTATTGAATATTCAACAGGACATTTTCACGAGAATGGACGACTGTTCTAAAGAAATTGAGGGACATTTGAACTTTCACCTCTCTATTAGGTTAATTAGACCGCCGCGATATTTCTATAATACACAGATACACGTATATATCTATATATATATATATATATATATATATATATATATATATAGACCGATACGGCTACACTTATAGGAACGTATATGTCTATATATAGACATGCTATAAGAGTCGGTGTACCAAGGATGTTTACGATTTATAAACGATCACTGAATTAGACGACAAACCAATCGAGCGGCGATGATGGTTTCCTAAATCTCTTAATGTGATTACTTTTCTGCCGGCAAGAGATTACCCGTAACGATTTCGCTGGCCTGATAGGCCACCTAGCGGTGGTACGCCTGACTATGACGTAACTTGCGCGGCGTAGGTTACGTCACGCTTGAGTACATCGCCTACGAGCGTAATTGATTGACCTAAACCCCTGTCTATGATGTCATATCGTGACGTCATGTTTCGAATATACTACGAACCGAATATATCTAATGTTGCGTTATTGAATTTCGATTTAGATTTTATCGAGATGTGAAAATAACAGTATTGTATATAATATGCTTAGTTATGTTTATTATTAGTGGTATATATGATAATACAATAACACATATGCTAATGAATTAGAATACATATGCAAAATAAAATGTGTTTGAAATATATATTTTTAAAACATACATTACTTGTTATGTATAATATAGAACTAATGTATAACACATACACATATATATATATATATACCTAATAATAATATATATATATATATATATATATATATATATATATATATAATTTTATTCATTATATTAACATTTATATAATAACTGTATTTAGTATATAATCTATGTTATATACACTTCACAGTTATTTAGAAATATACAATGAAAGAGTCAGGGATCTTTTCGTCATTCCATCTAATACAAACACAATACAATACTCTTTGAAGGTCAGGGAAGATCAACAATTCGGACCATATGTTCAAGGTAAGCTGACCATTCAACATTGTATTTTAACATACTAGATATGTGTACTCAAATTATATAGAATCATCATGTTATATAATATACTCGACGTAATATACTCATATATGCACTGATATTCTATAACACATAATCAATATTTTATTTACAAGTATTTTATTACCATAACGGAGATTGTATGTACAGTGTATGTACAATGTACAATGTACAGTGTACAATGTACAGTTTACAGTGTACATTGTACACTCGAGTATTTATATCATAGTTATCCCCTAAAGGGATTTGGTTATACTATATATATATATTATAATTAATATAATATGTCTCATAATTATTTATAAATTACTCAATTATTAATCTTATTTAAGTAATCATTACATATTTATTCAATAAGCGTATTACTATATTAACTTCTTATATTCTTCAATTATATACTAGTATACATTGCATAATAATTATATAACAATGATTTTATTCTATTGATCAGATCTATCAGAACACATCGTCAAGGATTATGAGTCGGTCAAGAAACTACTGGACATGGGCAATAAATACAGGTTATGTAACACATCACATATCACCTAACACCCTACATACGTAGATGAGTAGGAGTAGATGAGCCTACTTACTTAGTACTAGGTCACGTGATGATATCGTCATTACATCATAGGACGATCATAACTTTCTCCATTCTTCACGGATAGCAGTATTTTTAGGAGTTCGCAAAAGGGGAGTTTATACTGGTTCTCTTTCTACCGCCTACAATGAACCTTGCAATATAATCTTAGCTAGATATTCACGAATAGAGATATGCCCAAAGAAATTCATTTGTCTATGTGCTTCCATGTTTTGATACAAGAATATAGTTTAATATTTGCTTTCTTATTTCAGTATATGTTAATGGTGTAAATGCTGAAGAGAGGTCTACAAGCAGATGCACGCATATTTCCTTCATATTTAAAAGTATTATATGGCTTTAGATACGAATGCGAGTATCTTCTATTTAGAATCTTATAACGATGTTCGTGTTTCACAGCCATATAGTAATATGGATAGTACTACATATTTGTAGAGTATTTGAGAACTTGTACTTGAGATTGAATTCAATTTCTCTGGTTTTCCAAATCTTCTCTAATCTCACTATTGCTGTAGTTGCTGTTGCTAGTTAAATTAAAATCTATTTATTGTTTGATCCGTTTTCAGTAATCATGGCGCCAATATCTGTTAACACTTGTACTTCACTTTCAGAGTCAGCTAGAAGATCAATATAAATATCAAATTGTAGGTTGGTAATTGATCGTCTTCCTATTCATATTAATGGCAGGTGATTTTTAGAGTTTCCTGCATCATTATTTCTAGAAATATATTTAATAATACTGGAGATACTAGGCAACCATGTCTTACACCTACTGCCATTAGGAAGGGATTACTAATTTGGTTGTTCAATAGAATAGAACTTGTTGTATAATTTTATAGTGATGTATTATATTGATATACTTGATTACTCATTTTCGTCATGGTATGCCAAACTATATCAAAAGCTTTTTTAAAGTCGATGAAATTGTTATAGAGTTTACTTTGTTAATCAATGCGTTTCTTCATTATAAGGTAGTCTACGATTTAGAATTTTGTACTTAATATTTATATTTTATTTTGAAAATATTTCATATACTAGATTTAATAATATAAATGTATAAATAAATGTATACATGATATTTATCATTATATATATAATATACATATAATGTTAAATATGCTGTTATTAACCGCGAATAATACCACTGAAGTATATATTATTGATTTATTAATACCTGCTGATCCTTTGCCGAGTATAAACACAGTTAACTTATTTCCTGATTTCGATATCTGAACATTTATCCTATAGGCTAAGGATACTTGATTATCGAGTAATAATCTAGTAATGAATCGAGTAACCTACATGTATACACGACAGGACCTATATACATAATATAGCATAATAAGGTTCATAATATCTAAAAAAGTTTCTAATTTAATATTTTCCAGAAATGAACATTTCCTTTACAGATGTAACTAATACATTTTATCAATATATATATATTAAAATAACTTAAAATACATGACATTGATAAAAAATCATACTATCATTATATATAAATATAATTTATATAGTCATGTGTTCTATAGAATAAATGATTATATAAACTATAGTTTAGTATACTAAACTATCAACTACCTACGTAATACGATAGCTTAATTTAAATATTAACACGTATTTATTACGAATTCATCATATCAGTCACAATTGTTGTATGCTTATAAGCAGTATACAGATCATCATAAATAACACACTAGTTATGCATATTATAAATTGTGATTACAATATGAATACGAATATTAAACGTACACAGAACTACAGCCTGCACACACATGCATAACAAGAGCAGCAGAAGTCACGCTATCTTCACACTGATACTAAAACAGGCTAGTTTACGCATCGCTACTGCTGCTGATATCGGTATTAGTATATATATACTATTTTAATATATATTATTAGTATTAGTATGCTTAGTATACTATAATATATATATATATATATATATATATATATATAATTCACAGGCTAACATGGACACTCAAACTCCAAATGAAAGAATTAGTAGAATAAATCTTGTGGATTTGGCGGGAAGGTTTCTAAATATATAAATTAACATTGTGAAATTTCATAAATACATGCTCACATGCACCCAAAATAAATTATATATATTTATATACAAACAATTTGTTATACACATATATACATAATATATGTATATATTATTATTAATATACATACACAATGTGTATTACACATACATATCGAATTGAGATATTATGTAATTATTATAAATATGATTTGTATATTACAAATGTGTATATTGTAACATATATAATAACGATAGAAAATATAATATGAAGAGATATACTAAATATCAATTAAATAGAAACGTTTAATTTATAGTATATTGTAGAAGTAATACATATAGTATATACTCTATACTATAGAGTATATATGATTAAAAAGTAAGACACGTATAATCCAATAACGTATATTTTAATTAATATAGCACATATGTGGATTAGATGACCAATGATAAATCATCCTATATGTGGACCAATCAGAATCATGCTGTTAATTTATTTATATTAGTTATATTTTCATGGTGTCATTATCAACCAATCAGAATACTTGGCTCTGTCAATTCCACACATAGATTTATAGTTTATTGTAAACTATAAATCTATGATTCCACACGATAGAATATACTATATAATATACAATAATGTATATTGCTTTATCATTAATACGTGGTAATACGTCGTATATTTAGGTTTATACGTATAATATGTATATATATATTATATATATATATATATATATATATATATGTATATATATAAATATATATTTAATAATCTGCATATATCTACATGTATATATTGTATATACATAGCAGTAATGGTAACTATGATGTACTCCTCAGCGAAAGAGTGGAATCTGTGTCAAAGTTCGATAAAACACTTCTGAAGCAAGCATCCGGTATCAACAAATCTCTGGTGACGCTGGGAAACGTTATCCAATCGTTGGGTAAGCATCTCGAATACAGGACTAGTAGACGTCACGTGATTATAAAGTACTACGTATCGTATATATATATATCATCGGTAATGTTGCCGATACACTAAAGTATACTTTAGTGGGTTAGGTTTATTATGGGTTGGGTTTATTGACTATTACATTGACGACATATTAATGCTCATTGGATGTGTTGGATAGATAATTCTATAGAGAATAATATAACAATACATCACGATTAAATATGATATATCACTAGCGAGTATTTCAATATTATGTAATTTGTAATCAACTTTTTACTTACTGCAAGTTCAACAATTGATACTACTGATTATAAACTGATTTAATATTTTATAAATATTTTGGATATCGTATGTGAATATATATTCAAATAAATAAATGATTAGATTTAAGTATATTTATATGTTTATATTTCATGTAAATTCAGCATTTTAAATTAATATTTAAAAAAAATCATTCTTTCTAAATATATACTATACTATATCATATATGATTATATAAAATCATCTATATATTATTAATGTATTATGGATATTATATGTAGGGTATAATGGTATTTTTATATATTTGTTATATAATAATAATATAATATATTCTATAGAATTGATTATTTAAACAGCAATATAATTAATACAAAACTATAATTAGTAAGAATATATAATATTAACAAACAATTAAATAATACTAAATATTAAGAAGTCGAAAATTATAAATATTTAAGTACATGAGAATACATAAATTAGAGAGGAGTTTCAATTCAATCATGTAGTATATAGTATTACTAACAATACAATGGTATTCAGCATGCATACCGAACTAAATATACTGTAAACTCCCGGTATTTTAGAATAGTAGAGACTGACACAATTATCTAAGATATAATATCTATTGAGATATCGAATTGTGTTTCATAATATAAAATCTAACTTTCAATGTTGATATATCAGATTTTCTGAGATATCAGGAGTCTGATATATACAAATAGTTCACTGTATCTGGCGTTAACTCCAACGAACCCCCCACACTAGCTGAACGTTCCCTGTTGAATTCCACGTATTGCGATATGGACTCTGAGACGGGTCATTTCGCCCTAAGTGTACCCGGAAGTCCTACTGCACTAACAGCTAAACTGGTTAACTACTACTAGTAATCAAGTAACTACTGGTACAGATTGCAATTATTAAACCTATAATTTAAAATTAAGTCTTCTGTCGCGATATTAATTGCACATATATTTGATCTATTCAGTGTATATTATTTCCAAATTTTATTATATTTGTATATAAGTGTAAAGTTTAAAATAATATAGTAATATATAATAATATACTATATTTATATAATATAGTACCTACTATCATTACGATATAAATGATCCCTTAAGTTTACCCACTATTCCACTATCGGAAACAGATGAACTTCAGCAGTAACGAGCACCTGTCAATCATGAACAAGCAGTTGTCCGCATCAACTGGTCATCTGGCTAGACGAAGGCGGAAGTCGGTGTTCATACCCTACCGAGACTCGGTGCTGACGTGGCTGCTGAAAGACTCGCTAGGGGGAAACTCTAAAACCATCATGATCGCTAGTTAATAATTTATTTTAATCATTATATTTAAACTATAATACAATTATTAATTTAGGTATATATATTTAATATACGATATGACAATATATATAAAATATATTTATGACTATATATATAAAGTATACTTTAAATATAATTATAGTAATCATTTAAGTTAATGATTTAGATTGACTAATATGCATTAATTAATATTAATATTAAATAACCAAATAATAATAGCTATAGATAGTAGACATATACATTATTATTTTTAAATTATTAATATATATATATATTTGTTCGGCATACATAAATCAAGGGGTTTTGTTATTAAAATTAAACCTAATGTTAATTTTTATACCATGTCGATTTGGGTATCAATTCATATCTATTTTTTCTTCCATATTTGAGTTTATTTATTTCTTGTTTAACTAATAAAATATATATTATTATATCAAGAGTATAATAATTATTATTAATATAAAATTAAATAAATACACTAGGCAATGATATTTTCATTCTGATTTCCATAATGTATTATCTTATAATACAAATAATTTCTCAATTATAATATATTCCATTTCAAATTTACGTTTATTTGTACATTTTATTCATTGATTTTTATTAGGATATAAAATACTAATTTAAAATATAAGTTAATAAATATTATATCTATACATTTTCTAAGATTTCTCTTAATAAATATGTTGTCTAGTTATTACTTATTAACCCTTAAAGCTACATAGGTACTTATCCATACTTATGCCTACTGCTATATACTGGTATCCACTGTTGTATTATGTTATTTTATACGTGTTTAATAATATGGGGTCATACTTATAAATCTAATATAAACTATATTCATGTTATGTACAAAAAATATTAACATTTTTTCTAAAGTTTTTCTAGATCTATTAATTTGAAAAAATAATATAAGAAGTACTTTTGATTTCATACAACCTTATAATAAAAGTATTTTTTAACCTTGCGATTTTGTTCTACTATTATTTTATACCTCAAATTATATTTTAATATTTTAATATTTTTAATAAATTTCATCTTTACTCAGATTTTTACATTAATATATTCTTTTTATTCATATATTATACTATAATTAACCTTCGATTTATCTACATAAAAAAATAAAATGTATTATATTAAATAAGTAACATCATTTATTTCTACATATTCTTGTTCAATTCTTAACTTGAAAACTATCTAAATATTTGTTACTTTGTGTAGATAATTTATAAATTTATTTTTGAATATTTACTAATATATATATATATATATATATATATATATATATACGATTCTTTATATTAAATTGTCATATATTTAATATTCTTAACCTTTCCTGTTGGTTTTTTGTTTTTTTTTTAGTTTTAGTTTTCTTAATGTTCATTTTTTATTTTTATATATTACATGATGATTTTTGATCATTATGTCTAGTCCTTCACAAGTACAATTCATTAATAAGTAGATTTAATGTAAACAGGAAGTCAACTTAGTTATAAATTTATGTTAAATTTAAGTTCATTCTTTTTTTTTAGGAATTTATAATTCCAATTATAATTGTACTTTTTTGACTTTTCTGAATGATAAGGGTAATTGTCTCGATAATCTCTGCTTCTATAATTACCCGGTTGTTAAAACCAAATCTGATAAAAATAATAGTAACTGTATTTAAATATTCAATATTAAGGGAATTAAACTATTATTATAAATGGAATTATTTAATTATTTAAACTCATTAAGTAAACTTAATTTTAATTATATTTATTTTGTAAAAGTGATATAGCAAATGTAATCAAATGTAAAAGTAAAAATGGGGATATTAAATAGGGGAAAGTCTCGATTACCGACCCCTAAATGATTATTTGTAATAACTTATGAAATATTAAATATATTTATTTGAAATTTTGTAATTAGGGTAATATTGTCTCAATGAATAATGTGGCTATTTTAAATTTTTCATATAATTATATTTACAAGTATAAACAGGAGGTCGGTAATCGGATATATGCCTAATACCGACACCCTTCTCCGATTACTGACCCCCTAAAATATTCATGGTAGAAATAATTGTAGTATTATAATATCCAATAAAAATAGTATATATACATAAATATAATTAATTATAACACGCACGTAATTTATTTTTTATTGAATTTATGTTTTGATAGAAATATTAAATTTAAATTTAAACTTTATAGTAATTATATTAAAATAGTGGATATTATTATTGTATATTTATTTATTAATCAGTATATATATATAATCAACTGGAATCATGAATCCGAAATATATATATAAATGATACACAAACAACTTACGACATATTTTAAAGTAAAATACGGATCTATTTTGATTGGATATTATAAATCACATGGGGTCGGTATTAGGGTAATTTAGGGGGTCGGTAATAGGAAAATAATATGGGTTGCTATAATTAAGATATATTAGTTAATACTTATTCAAATAAAATTATATGTATAATAGTTATAAACATTTTATTGATCTACAATATCATGTGTAGTATTAAGTTTTGTTTTAATTAATAAAGTATTTACAATGATTTAAAAAAAGTTATAATTCAAATATTTTAAAGTAAAAACAGAATATTACATTTTATCAAATGTAGGATTGAATATATCAAATGTAGGATTGAATATTTTTTAAAACAAAATATTTATTCAGGTGTATATAATTGTTTGATATCTCTTATAGTTACTGAAATACGAGAGGGGGTCGGTATTAGGAGGGGTCGGTAATCGGAGACTTATTTGTACGACTATTTGTTAGACTTTTTGTCAATAGTTTTAACAGTATATATTATTATATATGTAAAATTTATCTTAAATTAACAAACAAAAAAAATAAAGTTATTAAAGTGGTATTTAAAAAATAAACATAATTGCTTAATATAATGTTCCTAAATATATAATATTTTAATATGTATTACTTTATAATACTTATATATTTATATATTTGATATATAATCTAATAATACGAAATAAACAATACGATATAATATTATCCGTATTAAAATTATTGGTATTTATAATTTATTATATTTAATAAAATTACACACATTTCTATTTGATATATATGAATACGAATGTAGGTTAATAAATGAATAATTAGTTACTTGAGATATACATGTAATATACATCATATATTTATATGCTTAATACTATAGTATACTATATATAGTAATCTAAAGATTGGGGTGTGAAAACTAGGAATATTTGTTTAAAAAAATTAGAATCTTAAACTATTTTCATCATAATCTTAACTAATAAATATTTCATTGATTATATTCATGGAACAATTATATAATGTTGTAAGAGCCGGTTAACGTTGACTAAAGTACCCGCACCCCACACCCCACAGCCATATCTCCGGCCAGCTCCAGTCACAGCGAGACTCTCAGCACATTGAGATACGCCAGTAGGGCTAAATGTATAGTCAACAAACCTGTGATTAATGAGGTTATAGAGTGTTATGTAATCTCTATTATATAATACTTATACAATAACATGTACGCATACATGTAAACCAAAGTATCAATACACGCACATATATATATATATATATATATATATATATATATATATATATATAGCCCATTACCATACAATACAAATAGTAACATGTTATTGTCTTGAGTTTTGATTTGTTTTTTTTTAATTTATTAAGTTATTGATAAACACAACATAAAAACAAGAACTGCCTCCATGGAGTCGAAACCGATACATCTTGTTAACTAGCATCTCTCACTTAACGTATCTTTAACCACTGATACATATACCCCATACATACATATAGTCACACAAACATGCATACAATTATGTATATCTCAATATGATTTATTTTTCTTATTAACAAAATAATATATATATTTATTTATTTCGTGTTACAATTATAAATTATACATTTCTAAATTGTTCATTACATTTCAGGATTCTAGTATTCAGCTAATAAAAGATTTAAGATCAGAAATTATGAGATTGCAAAGTATGCTTGCTACACATTCGGTTTTTTTATTATAAATTTTAAATTATAGTTTATATGTATACATATATTAGTATATTTTAATATAATTATAATAGAAAATACGAGGAAAATTATTACAAAATTGAGTAATAAATTATTTAAAATAAATTTTAAATCTATAACTATTATCCATAATTATGAATTATTAGAATATGTATATATATATATATATATATATATATATACAGTCAAAGCTCGATAACTCAACATTGACGGGACGGAGTTTTCATGTTGAGTTAGCGAGTATGTTGAGTTATCGGATGTATAAATTAATGACTTAATTAATGTTTTGTTCACATAAATGCATTCAAAATAGTACTAGTATGATAATATAATAATTGTAATTGTATGTTTACGTTTATATATTTATATCCATATATTATTAAATAAAACCATGTTGAATAATGTATGTTGAATTATATTTGTTAGCAATGTAGAAGATACATGTATTACATGTAAAAGATACGAATCCAACAACATATGTTTGTGATATTTTGATTTTTCATAAATGTTGAGTTATCGGATGTATATTTACATGTAATGTATAGGCTAGGATTATAAAAACGATGTTGAGTTATATGTATGTTGAGTTATATTTGTTGAGTAATAGGGTTTTTGTTAATATGTAAAAGATACGAATCCAACCAAATATTTTGTGGATGTTGAGTTTTCGGCAATGTTGAGTTATCGGCATGTTGAGTTACCGAGCTTCTACTGTATATATATATATATAATAAATATAATATTATGTAATCATCATGCGAATATTACTGTAGACAGGTTCCATGGCATCACTAAGTGAAACAAGTTCATTGCTTGTTGAGAGACTAGAAGAAAACGAATGCAGGGTTTACCATAATAATATAGAATACATATTATTTAGACGTATATATATATATATGTATACGTCTAAATTATATGTATTCTATATAGAATTCTATATGAATATTATATTATAATAATATTAAAATATTAAAAATAATATTTTTTACATAATTTAAAATGTTGATTTATTATATATTTCACTATGTTAATATATATATATTAATTATTTTGATAGGAAAAGGAAATGACACAGTTATGGATAGACAAGTGGAAAGATAATAGAGAAATGGTTTATCAAATCTATAATTATATAATCTAATGTCTACATATTATATATTTATATATATATATATATATATATATATAGTAATAATAATGTTAATTTTTCAGAATCAGTATACAATACACTATTAAGTATACTTTTAAGTGAATCTGATGTATTACATATTAAACTTAAAACTAATTTCAAAAATCTTCGGTCAGAATGGACTAGTGACGTAAAAAAGTATCATTCGATTGCTAGATCACATTATTTAATATGGAGATCAGTAAATAATCCCCGTTATGGTATAGTTTATGATAACATGGTTATGTCGAGGAGAAAGTTCAAATATGAGTTACGCACAAGTAAAGCTTATTATAGCCGAATAAAAGCGAATGATGTTGCATTCAAATTAATAAATGATCGTAATTCATTTTGGAAAATTGTATCTAGTAAATTAAAAAAAAACTTATCAATACAAAATAATATTGATAATGTACATGGCTTATCTGATATTGTAAAATTCTGGTTCAATCATTATAGTTGCATTTTCAATAGATACAAAGATGGTCATTACCCCTACCAAATAGTGGATATTAATGAAATAGTTTATACAGATAGAAATGAAATATCATCTATTATTAAGACTATTAAAAAAGGTAAAAATGTGGGTCCTGATGGATTATCAGTTGAACACATTAATTATGCAGATAATACTATTATAGATACACTAGTATTACTAATCAATAACATGCTTCTAAATTCTTATTTCCCGAGTAAGTTAATTGAATCATATATTTTACCCATTATTAAAAATAAAAACAAAAGAACTACTGATTCAGCGAATTATAGGCCCATATGTATCTCTAATGTAATTTGTAAGATAATTGAGAAAGTAATTTACAATAGAATATATAAACTATTATCTACTCATGATAATCAATTTGGTTTTAAAGCAAAGCTTGGCACGGAAATGTGTGTCTTTTCCCTAAAACAGTTGATCAATGATTATAAAAATAACAACACAAATATGTTTGTTGCATTTTTAGATGCATCCAAAGCATTTGATAATATAAGTCACAATATACTATTCGAAAGATTAAGGAATAAAAATGTTCCTATATACTTAATTAATTTTCTAAATTATTGGTATCGAAATCAGCGTATATATATTAAATGGGGAAGCTATAATTCTGATACGTTTAGTGTTGCTAATGGAGTGCGTCAAGGTGGGATATTATCACCTTTACTATATCATATTTATACTGATCCAATGATAGGTAATCTGAACTCTATTAAAACTGGGTATTGTATTAATGGAAATATAATAAATAATTTGTGTTATGCGGATGACACAACCTTATTCTCACCCTCGCTATCTGGTTTGCAGCTGTTGATTGATTGTTGTCAGAAGTTTGCAAATAGTAATAAAATAACATATAATATTGAAAAATCTGTTATCCTACCAATTTATTATAACAAATCTCATCATAATCCAATTAAGCTACGTATTGGAAATACATGCTTGAGAGTAGTAAAAGCTTATAAGTATCTTGGACACTGGATTTCTGATAATTTATCTGATGAGATGGATATAAACTGTAATATTAAACGTCTTTACACAACTAGCTATTCTCTATCTAATAGATTTAGAAACTGCTCGAAATATGTATGTATATTGATTTTTAAAACATTCTGCTCTAATATGTATCTTTGTAGTCTATGGGATACAGATAATGCTTACTTTAAAAAAATTCAAGTAGCATATAATAATGCTTATCGCATATCCCTTGGCTATAAACCTAGATGCAGTGCATCCGAAATGTACCTATATGATAATGTCGATAATATTATTATAAAATTACGTAAGTCGTATTACTCACTATATAATCGTGTTAAATTATCTGACAATTCTATTATTAAAATGATATATTTATATAATGTTTCTCGCCCGTCGTCAATATTTAAAACATGGTGTACATCATTGTTTTTTTAACTATATATTATTTGTAATTATATACTTATATATATAGATATGTGTTGTATAGTTGTATTTAATTTTTTTTTTGTTTTGTTTATCTATGGACTGTTTATGTCTGACTCAAATAAATAATAATAATAATAATAATATATATAATAAAAGTTAAATAATATTACATAATAGTTTCAATAAGCATATTTTGAATTTTTAGAGTACATTTATTGATAATATATTTAAAATATTAATATAATATTTAATAAATTTCTACTGACATTATTAATTGGTAATCTGCACTTTATTTTACAATTTTTAATTTTCATGAAATCCAATTAATTTATCCTACCAATTTAACTATTTCCAATATAAAAACTCTTCTTGACTCTTGATATAATAGCTATTATTGTTGGATACCTTATGGTTTAATGAATGTAATTTAATTAGATCTAATCGTGTACGCTATAAATAACTTGCTAGCTACTTACTAACCTACATTGTTGCATAGACAGTCCAAGGTGTAGATGAGTAGGCTCGATGATACTACTACAACTGTAGTTAATAAGTAGACGGTTTAAAATAGTAGCATAACTTATGTTTTAGACTGATATTTTATCTTCTATTGTATTTATGGTATTTATGTTTACAAATATATATATTTCTGACATATATAGTACTTATATATGGATTTAACATTTTATGACTCATTATTTGTATTCGAAAATTACAATATATTAATATTATATGATTATAGATAGTATTGTGATTATAAAATGTTATTTAATCTTTTAATTCCATAGATAACGGGGTGTCCGTATTCGGTACCCATGTCCGAATATGAACACCCTGTGTTATAATACGGACACCATATATACCACTAGATAAACTATATATTATTGATGAATCAATCAGACAAATTAAAATTACATTATTTTTAAACAATTTTATGAAGAATTTATTCTAATTTAATTAGTTAATAATGTATTTATTTTTTTTATTTTTTTAATTAAAAATACAATTTAAGTATCTAAATAATACATTTTTTAGATTTAGCTTTATTAATTGATTGATTGGTTATTATTTAAGCAAATACATAGCCGAAAATATAATCGAAAGTCTAAAGTATAAATATTTGCTAACGATAAAATACGTTATAGAAATAAATAAAGAATAATACGAAATTAAAAAATTAAAGAAATTAAAACGTTTTATAGTTACCGTAAAAATAAACGAAAAACAATCGAATAAAAACAACCGAATACAAATAAACGAATAATGATAAAAATATAAATAAAATATAGCGTAAAAATAATCGAAAATAGAAATAAAATACATATTTTGTATAAACAGAACATGTCAAAAATAAATTTTACAACTATTCGAATGAAACAAATAAATAATGTAATATTTACCGACGTCTGTAATAATATTAGGTGGTACATTATTAATTTTATATTTTAATTGTATAATAAATTTGAAACATATATATATATATATATATAATTATTTAGACTAGCTCAATGTGGGTTAAACGTTAACAAATCAAAATGCGCTACATTGAATATAATTATTAACCCAAATAAAAAACAATGGATATGTAACCCATATAGTTTTATATCTATTGATAATTCTACAATTAAAGCGCTAAATATAGAAGAAACTTATAGATATCTTGGCATCAACATAGGCGCTTTGGATAATAAAAATAATTCAATTAATGATGACCTCACATCGAAACTCTTGGCAATATCTAAATCTACTCTAAAACCCCAACAAAAATTGTTTATGCTCAAAAATCATCTAATTCCAAGTATGCTTCATACCTTGACTTTCTCTAACGTCTATTTAAATTCATTAAAAACGATGGATAGAAGTATTCGGGCGTTCGTCAGACGTTGGCTTCGACTACCTTCAGATACTTCACTCGGTGTATTCTACGCACCTAGTAGTGTCGGTGGGATAGCTATCACTCGTCTTTTTCTGGCAATACCGGTGCTGCGGCTAAAAAGGATTTCATCCATTAGAAGGAATGATGACACTATTATTCAAACTCTTCCCGATAGTGTTATTCTAAAATGGTCTACACCTCGAGTATACGATGAATACACTTTTATTGATAACACCTCCATAAATAAATATCATTCAATATATTTATTTAATTCTGTCGATGGCAAGGGTTTAGAATTAGGCACGCATAGTCCTTTTATTAATAATTGGATAACTTCTCCTATAAAGATGTTTTCTGGTCGCGATTTCGTAGATATGGTAAAGCTAAAGCACGGTCTACTATATACACATTACAGATGTAAACGTATGTTTCCAAGTTTAAATACAAACTGTTTAAGGCGAGGGTGTAATTATAAATATGACTGCCTAAATCATATTATGCAGACCTGTAGATTTAATTATAATAACATTATTCATAGGCATAATTATGTTAACGCTCTTTTAATCACTCTACTTAATAAGTACAAATTTACAACTATACTGGAACCACACATACGAACACAACTTGGCTTACGCAAACCTGACTTACTGGCTTACCGAAATGACATTGTTTATATTATAGATACGCAAATCTCAACTGATACAATAGATACCGATACTAATTACCGACACAAAACTGACTACTATAACAAACCTGAAATACTCTCCTACGCAAAACAACTTACTGGTGCAAAGCAGGCTAAACTAAGTGCCTCTTGTTGGAACTGGCGTGGTATACCCTCATCCCTAACGTCTAAAGACCTATATTCGTTAGGCCTGAGGAAGCATGATATTACGCTACTCAGTATTCGTGTCATGACAGGCAGTCTAAATATTTATCGCAAATACTGCTGCAATGGATTATTGTAATATCCTTAATTACCTGGCCTCTCCCTTGCCTACTTCGTCATATTTTTATTAATATGTTTTCGCTAATAAATGGGATAATTGGCTCTGGTTATTAACTAACCATTGTCCGAAAAAATATAAACAGAACACGCTATATATAAAATATATAAAATACACCAATATACCTATATACAAACAGAATACGTTAATAACAAAACAAACAATATAATATTTATCACTATAATCTGAAGTAATAGTACATTATTAAAATTGTATTTTAGAATTATAATTCATTTGAAATCATATATACAATATATATATATATAACAAAAATATAATACAGAACAAATAAAAATAAAACAATACTTCCCACTTTATCTGTAATAATAATGAATTATTAATTTTATATTTGAAATATATATATATAAAAACCCACATTTTATATAACAAAAACAATTAAAAAAAAACCCAGACGAGATAATGCAATAATTAAGATACAAAATGAAACACAAATCAATATAAAATTATAAATTTCTGGATATAATGGTGATTCAAGGTGATATGAATGCAAAAATTGGTAAGTATGCACATACAAATTGGGGATCAACTTCTGGAATATTTTGCAATTCAGTAACAAACGAGAGAGGATATCGACTTCTGGAATTCGCAAAAACAAACGAGTTACAAATTGTTAATACATTTGGCCCTCACAAAAAATCACGAATACAAACTTGGCATAGCCCTGGAGAAATATATCATAATCAAATCGATTATATTTTAGTGAGTAAACGTTTTTCCACAAGTGTGAATATAAATAAGACTAGATCATTCCTCGGAGCTGACATAGGTAGTGACCATGACATGCTGATGATGACTTTTAGTCTACACCTGAAAAATCATAAGAAAAATAAATTTACTCGAAATAAATTCGATCTAGAAAAGCTGAAAAATCAAAAAACTATTAGAAAAAAAAAAATGAAAAACTGACGGAACAAAAATTAACAGAAATTGAAAATACAGAAGAAATGTTACAGAAACTAAATATAACTATGACAGAGACAGCAACTGAAATCCTAGGAAAACACAGAGAAAAAAAAAATGGATATCAAATGAACTGATGGATATGTGTGACTTGAGAAGAGAACTGAAAAAGACTAAATTTGAACCAGGAAGTACGTACAAACAAATAAATAACACAATAAAGAAGGAGATGAGAATAGCAAAATAAATCTGGATTAATAACAAATGTACTGATATCGGTGAATGTCTAATTAGAAACAATACAAAGAAAGCCTACCAAATTGTAAATGAGCTAACAAAAAAGAAGGACAAAATAATATTTAATGTACATGATAAAGATGGAAAGTGCATAACAGATAAAACAGAAGTTCTGAAACGTTGGACAGAATATTGTTCTGAACTGTATACACATAACGCAGAAGGAGATATATCAGTACTAACAGTAAATGAACCATCACACCAGGATAGTTTTCCTATATTGTAAAGTTAAGTTGAGTCTGCTATCCAGGCATTAAAGATGGGAAAATCAGCTGGGATTGACAATATACCAGCCGAATTAATTAAAGCTGGAGGACATATAGTGATTCAAATACTACTAGATATATGTTACAAAATATGGGAAACTGGAATCTGGCCATCAGACTGGACAAAATCAATGATAATAAGTTTACATAAGAAAGGAAGCAAACAGAAATGTGAAAATTATAGGAAAATAAGCCTTATATCACACTCTAGTAAAATAATGCTAAAGATAATCCTAAACAGATTGAAACATTACACGGAAGAGTTCATTTCTGAAGAGCAAGCTGGATTTCGAACAAGTAGAAGTACTATCGAACAGATATTCAACTTAAGAGTAATCTCAGAGAAATATTCTCAGCATAGTAAACCATTATATCAAGTTTTCATCGATTTCAAAAAAGCGTTTTTATAGAATATGGCACAACGCGCTATGGTCGGCAATGAAAAGATTCAACATCAATTCAAAACTAATAGAATCTATACAACATCTATACAATAAAGCAGAAAGTGCAGTTTACTTTGAAGGTCAAATCGGAGAATGGTTCAGAACAACAACTGGAGTTAGGCAAGGCTTTCTACTTTCACCCACACTATTCAATATTTTGCTTGAACAAATAATGAACGATGCTTTAGATAATCATGTAGGTTCAGTAAGTATTGGTGGTAAAATAATCACAAATCTGAGATTCGCAGATGACATAGATGGATTAGCAGGTAGTGAATCTGAATTAGCCAATCTTATTAAAATAATCGACAATACATCACGTGCATATGGAATGGAAATAAACTCTACGAAAACACAAATAATGGCAAATTCTGAAGGTCGTTTCACATCAGAAATAATAATAAATAACGAGCCACTAAAAGTAGTTGACAGTTTTAAATACTTAGGAGCAATCATCGACGATAAAGGTTTAAAGGCTGAAATATTAGCTAGAACCGGACAGACGATTGCAGCTCTATCCAGACTAAATGTTATATGGTATGATAAAACACTAAAACTGAAAATGAAAATCCGACTACTGCAGTCACTATTTAACTCAATTTTCTTATATGCGTGTGAGACATGGACAATAACGAAGGAACTGCAAAGAAAAATAACAACATTAGAAATTCGGTGCTTAAGACGACTATTGAACATATCATACAGAGATAGAATTACTAACATTGAAGTACGAAATAGAGTTACCAAAGAAATCGGTCCACATTCGGAACTACTAGCAATGGTCATCACGAAGAAACTGAGATGGTTTGGTCATGTAATAAGATCAAATTTCATGTCCAAAACAATTCTTCAGGGTTCTATTGAAGGTATAAGACGACGAGGTAGGCCAAAAATGCAATGGCAAGACAATATCGTGAAATGGACTGGTCTTGACATAAATAAAGCGATGAGAGCTGCAGAAAATAGAGAGGGATGGAAAAAAATTGTGATGAAATCTACTGCGCCCCTACGGCATCCAAATGCTATGGGATAGGTAAAAGGTAAAAAAAAATTTCTGTTAAAAAAAGTTGTTTGTCAAAACAGATTTTGATTATTTTATTTTTAAAAGATGAAACAGATACAGATGTTATTATATCATTATTTAATGAATTCCATATATTAACTGATCTATTATTAATTATATTTTTAATTGTATTATCATAATGATGTATTCAATTTACTTTTTTACAATTACGTCTAGTTCTACAATTATTCGAAATGTTAAGGATATCAGATATATTTATATCTGTATAATTATTTGAAATGTTAAAAAGTGTAGTTAGATCTATTTTTAATCTTCTAAGTTCAAGTGATTCTAATTTAAAATATCCCAATATCTCTGTATAAGATTTATAATTAATATTTGATGAATTTGTATATCCTACGCATCTTGTAATTAATCTTCTAGTACATAATCTTTGCACTCTTTCAATTTGGTCAATGAGGCTACGAAATTTACTAACCTTTGAAAAATGTGACCAAATTATGGATGCATATTATAAAATTAGTCTGCAATACATTGTATATGTATTTAATAATGCTCTAGGGGATTTTGTAGTAATGCATCTAAAAATTGAATTCAAAGAAAAATAAGCTTTTTTACAAATATAATCAATATGTTTATTAAAAGGTTAATAAAAGGTTCTTTTCAAATATTATTCCTAAATCTTTATAAAAAGTAACGTTTTCTAATTGAATATTATTTATAACATATTTTGATGGAGTAACCTTCCCTAAGTCATAACTGCACATTTTGATAATGAAATATTTATAAGCCATTTATTTGCCCATTGTGAAAATAAATTTAAATTATTTTGTAAAAGAAATCTTTCACTCTCAGATGCGTAAGAAAAATATATTTTTGTATCATCGTCAAATAAATCAATATGAATTTTTGAAGAGAATGAACTAGGTTTGAAGAGAATAAAGCGATCCATATTTTACAATAGAACTATTTGAAAAATAATTGTCAACCCATGTTTATTGGTGTTATTAATATTATAACGCATGATATTTTAATAAAAATTCAGAATAATTCATATGCTGCGTACTGATTAGTTATAGGGTGTCCGACGGACACTGTCCGTTAGGGTGGCTCGTCAGTCATTAAATATGTTGCTTCAGTAAAAACTATAAACATATATAATATATATATATATATATATATAAACAGTAGTGTAACAACTAACAATTTTGTTATACTCAATTGAGTTGTCAATTTGATGTTTCATAACATTTTATTTAAAAAATACTTGTTTATAATTAAATATACTGCGCATGCGCAGCATTTATTTATCTTTAGTTTTACCTTGACAACCGATTAATTTATATCGTCTTATATTTTAATTATATATTTAATATGTATTTAAGAGACTTAAGTATATTTACATCAACATTTTGATCTAAAAAAATTAGGTTTTAAATTTTGTATAATTAAAAATATTTTTTTTTTACCTGATTACCTATCCCGTAGCATTGAGCCGTAGGGGCGCTGATGAATCTCTCACAATTTTCCTCCACTTTTTTTCTATCTGTTGCTGTTCTCATGGCGTCACATACATTTAGTCCTGTCCACTCGTATATGTTGTCGGACCATTTCAGTCTCGGACGACCTCTCTTTCTTGTGCCATTTACAGTACCCTGAAGGAATATTTTTGACATAGAGTAATCGTCGCGAATGATATGACCATACCACCGTAGCTTTCTCTCTTTCACTTTTGTTAGTAGGTCTTTGTGATTGACGATTATCATGAATACTCTGTTTCTGACTTCTATATTTGTAATTCTGTCTTTATATGATATTTTGAGTAATCTTCTTAGACATCTGAAATCCATTGCTGTTACTCTTCTTTGAAGTTCTTTGCTGATTGTCACGTTTCACATGCATATAAAAATATTGAACTTACAACTGAATGTAAGAGAATAATTTTAGAGTTTAGCGTTAAGTTTCTGTCGTTCCAAATCGGATTAAATTTTGTTAATGAGGCTGTCGTTTTGAAAAGGATTTCCTTTGTCGATCCATTATCATCTAAGATGGAGCATAAGTATTTAAAAGTATCGACTGGTTCAATTATTTCGCCATGTAAGGAGATACTATTATTGAAGTGCCCTTCACAGTTTGTCATAATTGTTGTCTTGCTTGTATTGATTTCCATGCCATAAGTTCTAGAAGTAGAATCTATATAAATATTTTTATTTTTTTTAAATTAGAAAAAAATATAATATAAAAAAAATTTTATTGCTGTCATCTCAATGATAATTAAGATTATATTATGGTAAAATAAATAAAATTGACTAGGTCCTAGAAATTTTGTATTCATCTTTCTTTGAAAATATTTATTTTTTTATAGAAATCATTAAAATTCATTATTTCTAGAAAAATATTTAAACAAATTTTTTTTATAATCATATATAGTAAATATATATTATACATTTATTAAGAATATAATAAACTTGATCTGAATTTTATTTTTGATTAAAAACAAAAAACAAAAAATATTCATAAATAATAAACATAAAAAGTTCAATCCTAGAAATGATAAAATTATAAAGAAATTATTATTTACAATTTTTTTTTCTGCTATTCTGTTAATATTTAATTCTAGTACATATATTTCGTATTACAAAATTCATAAATAGGAAGTATATTAAAAAATGTATTGAATTAATTTTGTATCTACTCCATTATAAGATTATATCAATCCTATGTTAAAATTGAAAGTCATATTGACTATTCAATATTTTACGAATTAAGTTAATTTTTTGTATTAAATCATATTACATGTTTTCTAATATTATCTTACTGAAGCGATAAATTATCTGAAAATTTTATATTTTTCAAGCAGCTCTAGTGTCCGTATTAAGACATCTAGAGTGTCCGTAATAGGGACTTATATGACCTATAGATATATACTTATAATTTAATGAATATTTGATAATAATTATAGAAATTATATATATATAATTTTAGAATGCTTTATTTTATAATAATATAGTATTATATCGATACATTTATATATTCTTGAGAAGGTTTTAAGTTGATATTTTTTTTCATACATTTAAAAACGTACTATTACAATATATTCCAAATAAAATACTAGATCTATTTGTTGTGTGCATTTGATACCTATAACCTTAAACACCTACTGAATAGACTCCATTACACACTTCCATCAATACATCCATTATATGCGATACTATCATACTGAAAGTATTCATTAATTTCATTATTAATCGGTCATACGAATTTAAAATTAATAAAGTGATATCCAAATAGTATCTACTATTTACGATATTCTACAAAATTTATTTATTTATCCTAACCTAATCTATATTTATGTAATTCCCGGTAAAGTAAAAATATATATTTATAAGAAAATGACAACATATATAGAATTTATAATGTTAATCATAATATAATATTAATAATTATTAATATTCATAATATTATTTGTAGAGTTCTACAATTGATAAGCAAGTTCTTTCGAATTTAAATGGTAAGAAATTTACAATACATCATTATATTGTATATTATTTAATTTATATTTAATTATAATGTATTTATATTAAATATTAATGAATTAATTATTATATGCTCGATAGTAGATATAATCTTAATGTATTCATACAATATCGAAATGATAGACGAATTATTATATTTATAATAAATTAAACTTTTATATATTAAAATATATGTTTGGATTTTTTAAATTCTAATATTATATTTAATATATATATATTCAAATATATATATATATATATATATATATATATATATATATATATATATATATATATTGATAATATACTATTACGTAATATAAAGGTTCACTTTACCTATGGAGGGCTACATCTACTGGCTTCACTTTAGACTCTCCTCTTCCACATCTTATTTGTCTTCATCAAGATAAATTATCTACTGGTATTTCTATATATTACATAAAGGTTTATTAAGTTTAGTTATTTAAAATTTATAAATATATAAACTATACATTATTAAATAAGATAAGTATCCCTTCCCTCTCCCTATATACATATTTATTATCTAACTGTATTATTATTGTTATATATTTATATCAATATATTTAATAATAATATACAATATGTATTTTTAGGAAGGTAAAACGTTAATAGGATCTTCAAATACATTATCGGATAATGATATAAGTTAGTTATACAGTATGATGATTATATAACATAGCCACATGACTATAGAAGTAATTATTTATTATATAAGGAATTATTCTATCAATAATAATAGGAAAAATCACACCATAAAGTATATCCCCAGTAAGAGTAAGATATATTATTATATAACGATACTACCCCATCTATGTATAGTTCTGAAAGATGTAGATATCCTAGCAACACACGGACACCTCGACAATAACAATAGTCTTGTACATTTCCATCTGACCGACAATGCTGACATGATTGTTAATGACTCACCTATATCGGATCGCATTACCAGACTTTCTCAAGGTTAAACATATTTGCGAATGCGTAATGAATGTATTGTAGGGGTAACAATAGTGATATTTATTACTTTATGTTTTGTGTCTCGTTTTATATTTTAATTTATAAATATCCTAAAAACATGACAATTATTATTCCCATAATCAAACTTTATAACATTATTTCAAATTTGTATTTGTTATCTAGTTAACTTTTACATACAAATTACATATATATTTAAATGTTTAATTTATTTATATAGGTTAATTATAAATTATTCATTTATATAAATTAATTATAAATTCTCTAATTTTAAACCGAAAATACTCTTTAAATTGATGTATTAATTTCAAATGAATAATTTAGGAGACGTGATAAAGTTAGGATCTTTTCGACTTCGTTTCAACAATCCTAAAGAAGTGGAAATGATAAAACAACAGATGAAATTCCACGCAGATTCCCTATCTTCCATGGGCAGCAGTCATAGTTCACTTACTTCCGGAGTTGATATTGATACGCCCCCTTTATCGCCAATGGTATTCAGGTAGATTTAAATTCAGTCACTAATATAATATTTATCGACATATTATCTTTCCATTCAAATATTATTAATATATCATTCATTAGTTTAGAATATTAATTCCATTAATACTATATTAATATAAATTATAAATATATATAATGTATAATGATTATACATAATTAATTACTTCTTAATAAATTAACAACTATTACATTTTTAGACCTTATATAAATCTAACTAAAATACAAATTATATGAAATTTCAAAAGTTTAATTATTATAGATATTAGCATATGATTATTTCACTTGTCAATATTAATAATGATATATTGTTATACAGTCATCAACTCGAACAAAAATTAAAAACTGATTCAGAAAAACTTGCATATGTCCAGTTTGTTTCAATATATTTCATTACATTTTATATAGAAGTATCATAATATGAATATTAATTGAATAATATATATTATATTTAAGAAATTTAATATTATTACTATATTATTTGAACGAATATTTAACAAATATTCGTTAACCAGATCAATAAACCTACATTAAATTATTTAGAAATGAATTAGAACATACTAATATATTATTAGAGAAAGCAAAACTTAGGCATAATGACTATGAACAAATGCTATGGAATTTACACGAGGAAAATACCCAAGGTTTATTGGGGCTTTATTATAATAACTTAACATAGCTTTATAACTTCATAACTAAATATTAATATGGATATTAATAATGTATTAATAATATATGTATTATACTCTACTTAATACATGATATTAAATATAATATAATATTTACATTTCTCATATATATATATTCAGTTATTATTAATATATTTCATAATAAAATAATGAATATTAAGTATTATATATACATTACATATTATAGAATAAATATTTTATTAATAAATGTAAAGGTCAATATTTAATAATTTAATAATTCATCATTGTAAAAAAAATACAAATAGTATATATTTATATATATATGTTTATTTTTTATATAATTATATATATATATATATATATATATATATATATATATATGAAAATTGATAATAAATAATTACAACCCTTCATCAGAAGTTAAGACAAAACCAGTTCCGAGAACAAAGGTTTCATTATAATATATATTCACGTTACTAAAAAATAGTATTTAAGTATAACATGACACTAATATATAAGTTATATTAATATAATTTATAGTTAGTATATGAATGAATGAATGAAATCAGTTTATAGACAATTATCTAAGGAGGATCATTGAAAGCTATAATTAAAAAATGATAAAAATATAATAACATAAAAATGACCCAAGTAGTTTTAAATATAACAATTTTAAAAATTGACGAAGATTAAAAATATTAAAAATTATTAAAATGCTAAAATATAAAAACTAATATTTATTTAAAAAGTAATTCTTTAATACTTTTTTTAATTTGTGTATATTATGTATATTTTCAGATTTTAATATATTATTACTCATTATATTATTATAGTATTTTGGGCCTTTAAAAAAAATTGTGTTTTGAAATTTCGTTGTTTTCATTAATGGTAAAATAAATCTTGTTTTGTCTTTATTATAAATAAAAAATGTATCTAGATTAATGTTATAGTTATTATGTAAAAGGTTATACAAAAATAATATTATTCTAAAAGTTATGAGTTCATTCAATTTTAAAATAGAATTATATTTAAACATATTATTAGTGTGTGATAAACGAAGCAGAGGTAATTGAGACTTGTCTATCATATTTTTATTGATAATTCGAATTGTTTTTATTGTATATAGTATCTACATATAAGTGCTATCTAGAATTGGTTCTATAATTTAGTATAATTTAGAAATATATATTAATATATACTATTAAATATACCTTACGATTTTGAGATATTCATTGAACATTGTTATTTTATTTAGCGATTATTTAGCCAGCAGTTGTCATTCGACTCGCACATGTTACAACAAAGAGATTACCGGATGGAGATAGAGGAAGGGCTAAGGGACCTGTCATCACAAATGTGCCAGATTCAAATACTCGAGAACAAGAAACTTCAGTTCCAAGTTAATATCAGTATTAATTATAGGTGTAGTATTAGTAGTATTAGTAGTAGTAGTAGTAGTAGTATACTACTACTATAGTAGTAGTAGTAGTATACTACCACTATAGTAGTTATACTAGTAATAATAATAGTATACTATAGTATATATATAGTAC
Source organism: Osedax fenrisi (assembly GCA_964019155.1). Lineage (NCBI taxonomy): Eukaryota > Metazoa > Annelida > Polychaeta > Sabellida > Siboglinidae > Osedax > Osedax fenrisi. Next base: position 2,724,350 of record OZ025240.1, on the reverse strand, counting down.
TATAGTAGTAGTTTTTCTAGTAATGTTGTACAATGAAACTACATTAATTTATATACATTTTCAGTATTACATAGAAAAGAATGCCGGAAAACAAGTTTTTATGAAATACATGCAAGGTATTTATTTATAATTATTATACTAAATTATAATATATGTTATCATAGATAAAATATAAACAATACATATCATAATGGCTATTTCATAATAATTTGTAACATATTCTTTTTAGCTCCCAAAGTTAACGAATCATTCACTCAAGACGATATCGAATTTCACGAAACGCCCACAATTCTGGAATCTTCCGAGTCCACCGCTACCGATGTCATAGAGGACGCCACCGACGCCAGTATAACCTATCAACAACAACAACAACAACAACAACAACAAGGTCATCAACATCACGAACATCATCAACTATTACGTAAGATGTCTCATAAACAAGTGTCACTCAAAAGAGACTATCCGAGGCCATGGATTCAGGTATAATACCAACTATATTATAATATCTATACTAAGCATATACTCTATGTATATTGCATTATACTTACATTAATAAAAACTGATTGAAAGTTGTAAATTTCCTTAAATAGATAAATGTGTAATAATAATGATGGTAATAATTGTGTATTTTATCAAATAACTACCATGGTAGTATGCAGAATGAACAGACTAGTAGTTATTTTATAGAAAAATGTTACTTTTTATTAATTTAAATGATTGTAAAGGCAGTTAAAAAGAAACCTAAAATGAGAATCCCCGACATAAGCGTGCACAGTTCATCAGATATCCTGGGCTCAGATTCTCAAGAACACATCAAAGATGAGGAATTCTCGGACGATTGCCGGACTCCCAGTTAGAACATGTTATCTCTATCGTAGAGAAACTATTCTATGATAACACACCATGATATAATATACCATATGTATATATATATATATATATATATATAATATTGCCTTTGTGGCTCAGTGGCTAAGGCGTCAGACACACAAGCAGTAGGACACGGGTTCAAGGCTTGTCCGGACCATTAATTAATTTTATAAAATGGGTCTTAAAATATCATTTAGAAGTGATCTTATATAATTGTGTATAAATAAAAGATCGGCTCTCGTTAAAACCAATGGATACCTTAACATGAGAGCGGCTTCGAAGGGACATTAGAGCCATATATGGTTATAAGTGAAAACATCATCTAAGTTCCTGGATGGGATGAAAGGACTCCACCAAATAAAAATAACAATATATATTATAATTTATTGATAAGTTAATTAATTAAATATTATATAGATACATATATATCATACATATTAATATTTCAATAATAATGCTTATCGTATATATACACATACCCATATTAATACTGTGGAATCTACATAGGCGGTCACGCAGCAAGCGACGAGCTGATTTACACGTCCCAGCCTCCTCATCCTCATCCTCCTGCCGCTAAAGATGAGCAAGAGCTACTATATTCATCAGAGTTCGGCGAGGAGACGTTCTCCGACTGCGAACATCGGCTACACTCGATAGGGGTCGCCGACGTCGACTACTCATCCCCACCGCCAGGCGTCGCATCCTGTTCCTCCGATCGTCTACTATTCGAGGAGGAACACTTCGACTACGAGTCTGATTACCTAGAAGATGACGACGAAGAGGGAGACCAACGAGGCGGGTCTTTACGCGACCTACTACTAGTGGATATACCGTACGACGAGACGCCGTCACGGTCCGCTGACTCTAGGGTCAAAGTTCACGCCCAATTCGCCACCATCGTTAGCGGTACATCGTCGTCGTCGTCACTCGATAGTGAAGCTGAATGCGTCGAGATGCTTCTATCAGCTGCTACTACTACTACGGGGGTGACGGGTACCGCGGAACCTGATACACTGACGGGTGATGATACCATTACATCTCTTCATTATACCACCCGCGTAGCAGAGGTCAGAAGCTCCTCCTCCTCGTCGGGGTCACGTAGACCCGCCTACCTCAACCGGAAGCTGTCGATGTCCAGCAAATCTCAACTGTTCACCGATATCATAAGCGACGATTCGCTGGACGAACAGACAAGCGATCATAAAGGTAGCGAGGCACCCAAGAGTGAGGCCTCCAACATTAGGGAGGCTGGGGAAGGTGATGAAGCGATGGTGGCTGGGGGGATAGCGTGGAATGAGACTATCGGTAAATACGGGGATGTCGATCAGATCTCGTCTAACGAAAACTCCGACGGAAGAAATTATTCTTTTGTCGAAAGAGATTCTCTAGATAATGGTTAATGATTGTATACATTTATAATTTCAAATACATTGATATTTATTTAATTTAATACATTACAAAATAGAAATATATATTATATATAATACATATGTATAATATTTTAATACATACGTATTTATATATCTTGAAGTATATTATAAAAGTCCATAGAAACGTAAAATAAAATATAAATAACATTAAAATAGTAGATTAGGACGATAAATATTGGATATTATATTAGGTATATATATATACTAAAGGGTATACTTTATATATATATATGTATATAATAGAGGTAGTAAATACAACAAAATAGTCAGGTTAACATTTATGTACTTTAAGTTGATTACAAAACTACTTAAATAAATATAAAATATATTAATATATTAATATCCGAATATTTAAACACGTGTGTAACTTTATATATTATTTTTTGTGTGGAAATTTAGGACATTTATTAAGGAAATTAAGGACATACGATTACAAACTTAATACAATTACTATATATATATATATTAAAATAGAACGTTAATTCATATTTATGAAATTATTCAATGTGTAAATTAATATTAATATATACCGTTATTTATACTTAATAAGTTAATAATAAATACTTAATTTAAATATATATATTATTTTTTTTAGAAATTTTAAGTTTATTTTATATCATACTATTATGTAAGGGGATAATTCCCCCATAAAGCTCCTTCCCATTAATATATAATTATTCATTAATTTAAAATTCAATATTAAATATTTAACTTTTCGATTTATTTATATTTCTTCAGTATTTATAATAATTGTATATTATGAATTTCACTACGCACTACATACTACAGAGAATAATAGTGATATTCTATTGTTTAGCACATAATAACACACAACAATAGATTCACTATACTTATGGCATAAAAAGTAGAGAAATAAGAAGCTTACTGTCATGTAGTGAATAGGTACGATGTTGCTAATGTATTCGCGCATGCGTAAACTACTTGAGTAACCAGGAACGCCCCCAAACATACGCCCCCATGCACACGCATACATGTGTTTATACGTATACGTATGCGCACACAACACACCCATATACACACACACGATATAGAGTATACACATATACAGCATACACGCGCTCAACCACTGGTAACAGTGAACAAAGGTGTGTATAATTGCTACTGTTTATCGGCTAGGACATGTTTCACGGTGGGTGGATTAGTGGGCGTGTCTACAGGAATTAGGCCGAACCTCCAATACGCCCGCAAACACGATTTCGCGGCAGCTAGAAATAACTATCGCGAATATTATATAAAGTTATTAAAGGAGATCCTATACTTCTCACAAATAGCTTTATTCATATGTAAATATATATAAATATATATTGGATATTTATATGGTTAGTATTAATATTAAATATAGATCATTGATTTATTATTTATAAGTATAATATCTAGTTATTAAAATATCTATGGATATATTGGAATGATAGTATTAAACGTGAACTTAGTTAGTTATCAGAATGTATAGATATTCTATAAGTAACGACACTCTCCCCTCTACGCCTCCTCACACTCGCTCACATATCCATGCAGGTTCACCTATCCTATTCTCTCTCGCCTCCTTACATGACTACCCTATATCGTATTAGTATACTAATACTTAGACATCCATCGAATTCCTTACGTTAACGAAAGTTCCTTCACCAAAATTCCGGTGACGATATTTCCATGCCATCATTATAATATATCATCATGATATATCATCATCATACATATTTATACTATATGTAGGTATACTTATTCATATTGTTATATATTACTTTATAATATATAGATATCTAGAATATACAGGTTAATACTCATTACCCATAACTATATATATATATATATACTTGTGTACAATAAGTAATTATTATTTAATTTAGAAAATAACTATAATATGGAATTCTATTTGTGATTTTCATATATAGATATAGTGTATTATATGTGTATATATAAACCTATATAAAACCTACCTATAATATACTATTATATAATTATTATAATTTTAGTTAAGAATATATCATATATATCTATATAAACATAATAAAATCCAAAGATATTCTAATATTTTCTCTTGAATATAATATTATGAAGACATTTCATTTTCTTTATATCTACTAAATAGTATATAATATTTACATATTAGAGATATTAAACATATAAACATATTAAATATTAAACAAACGATAGGCATAATACACTCTCTTCTGTTACCATATCAATATCGATTACAACTATCATTATTTTCATAATTATGATCATATTATAAATATAATTGTAATCGTAATGGTAACGTAGTTTCTTTAGGAACCTCTTATAAGAATTGTATACAATTTGAAAACACCCCTATCGAAGTACTTCTATTACAATATATCTTTATTTAATAATTTATATATATTTTCATATTTCAATATTATACATACTCTGATATTTTATTATATATATATATATATATATATATATATATATTTATATATATATATATACCGCGGTATTAGTTTAGAGTTATTACGTAATACATAATTATTAACTTGGAAATATTCAATTTATATCGCCAAACTAATATGTGCATATACCGAATATTACACTTATATGAAATAATAACTATACATATATGAGTTTTGTTATTTTATTTCTTCTTTGTTTAAATTTGCTTTTATAATAATTATAAAAATACATATTTTTAACATAATATGTATATTCAACATATAATCGTCAGACACACAAGCAGTAGGACACGGGTTCGACCCTCGTCCGGACCATTAATTAATTTTATAAAATGGGTCTTAAAATATTATTTAGAAGTGATATAATATAATTGTGTATAAATAAATGATCGGCTCTCGTTAAAACCATGGATGCCTTAACATGAGAGCGGCTTCGAAGGGACATTAGAGCCATATATGGTTATAAGTGAAAACTTCATCTAAGTTCCTGGATAACAATAACAATATATTTACTAAAATAAACATTATATATATTATATTCAAATGATAATCTATGTAGGATAATACTCAATGTATAACAAGGAAGGTATAACCTATATCAAACATTACTGTTGATACCCAATATACACTGATATCTTCAGCGAATTCTCAGAACATCCTCAGAATATCATTATTAAATATTCTATATATCATTGTTACATTGAATTTCATCATCAAACCCATCATTTGTATATACATTTTGGATGAAGAATATATTCATCATCATTATAAAGTATACGATGGTTATGTTCTGATTATTTCTAGTTCTCGTATTTGCTGAGTATATCTATTTGTACCTATATATAATTACATATACCTATCTATACCTAAATAACTCTAGGTAATAGCTATATTTATAGGTAGGTGATGCATAACATAATATTACGAAATAAACCAACTTTGATAATTAAATTTAAATCAAAACTATTATGATAATTATTTGTAATGCATACTATTTAAATATAAGATTATTAATTGGTATGCATAGGTATACACACGTTGATATATCATAGTCTATGTATCATTAGTTCGTCTCTTATAATCAAAAAGGATGAATTTCCATAGATTATATTCAAGTTTCCTAAAATTATTAAATTATTAAAGAAAGATTAATTGTATATAATTGATATCATCTAATTATTTTTTTTATTAATTTTTCAATTATAATATTTATTTTCTTGTACTATTATTTCGTTTACTGTTTTAAGGATACTTTAAAATATTATTATTATAAAAAATTAAATTAAAATAAATAAGTTGAGTTCAGAATTATTTTCAAATGTAAATCATAACATACTAATACTATAACATCGGTATAACATACCTATATACCTTTATATGCCTTATTCTATATATCTGTATAGTATAGTATATACTATAAAGTGTATAGTGTATAATATACACACACACCAAACGTCGTATTAAAATAGTTATCGTTAATTGAGATCAGCGCCGCGGTACAACTTCACCGTTAGCCCCATTAATATATAATAGGGGGCGCTGTAGTCGACTGGTTACGTCATCGGCCGTAAATGTTACGCAAGTGTAGTGTTAAACTACAGAGCGAATGCGCGTTATTAGCAGCCGTAGTATATAGTGCTAATTAATTAATAATCGGGGCCCCCGGGTACGCTGCGAGGTGATTCGGTCCCCTAATCGATCGGGTATCGATTAAAACCGACCGCTTTTATTACTCGTGTACCGTTATATCTGCTTCTGGGTTATCGCGAACGGCACCGGGTAATACTCGCTAATAATCTACTATCTGTGCGTCTATATTTGCGAACGCTTAATTACGGCGTATATAGCCTAGGGTACTTGATATTGGCTATTAAACCCGGAGGCACTTTATGATTAGTGCGTTGGTGTGCGCATGTGTGCTGTAATTCTATCGGTGTTGCACTAATACACTATAGTTAGCTAATGCCCGATGTGTAAGGAATGTAGTATACCTTTATATTTTAATACCATATATGGTTCTATAGAAAACTAAAACATCGATTATCTCTTGCAAATATTGCTTATTTATAAACTTAAATTTAAAAATTATTACAGAATATTAAATATTATATATCACGCATGTATATATCATATAATTTTAATTTTAATTCAAAATAAACTATCTTAAAGACTCTGATAATATTGTAAGACATATATAGTAAATAATAAATAAGTTTCATTTATATTGAATTATAGGTTTACTATTAAATTCTCCCTAAAAATGATAACGCAATACATTACATTTAAACATTTCGCTAATAATAATATCGTAGTATATATGTACACTTATATAATCCTATAAACATATACACACACATACGCACACACACAAATACAAACACAGTGTATGTCATACACCTATCAATATTAATGCGAAAAGTACACGTAAATACATGTTTTCATAAGTATCTGGTTATGTGTGCGCGCGCGACCTATTGTGTAGGTATTCCTGCATACGAGTGTGTGGTGTGTATATGTGTATGTGTATGTGTATATGTATGTGTATGTGTATGTGTGTGTGTATGTGTATATGTATGTGTATGTGTATGTGTATGTGGGAAAGTACGTGTGCACTTTAATACATATATGTATATGTATTAAAGGTTTAAAGCTATTATAAAGTTATTATATATATATATAATAACTTACTTACGTATAGATAAAATCTAAGGTATATATATATAGTTAATCTATAGGATATACTTAAAAATATTCAAATAGAATTATGAATTATATATATATATATATATATATATATATATATATATATATATATATATATATATATATATCTGAAGTTACATAATATGTAGGATATGTAATATAGTTCACGTATTCAAATAGTAATTTAAAATATTTAATATTTAAAAATGAATAATTTTAAATTCCCTACTTTAATAATATATATATGATACCAACAGTATACTCTTGATAAAATAAACATTCATAAACATTCATTCATTGATATAGAAATAATGAATATGAAAATATCATAATTATTGATTGGTATTGTTATCGTATGCATATTGAATTGTATATTTTATAGGTTATAATATCTCGATTAACTAGTTAAGTATATCATTACGTAATGTATACAAACTTAGTAAATAATATAGTATATTGACATTACTATACAGTATACACAAATGAAAGTATATTAATAAGTTGACTAATATTAGTCAACTATAGTAAATAGTAAAATGACTAATTTGTCATAAATAATATGAATGTAATTGGTCATTTAACTAAAATATGTTAGTAAAATCATTAACATTTCTATATTTTATTTTCCTACTTAAATTAGTCGACTGACTACTTACAGTTAGTCATTGTGGAGGTAAATTTACTAATAGAAATAAAATTACTTATATATTTGTTGTATGTAAAATATTATATATACTATATATATATTAATTATACTTCTAGTTACTAATACCAGCATTATTTATATGACCTAATAGGTAGTAAGTTACTACTAGTAAATATACCTCCACAGGGTTATAACTATATAATATATAGTATATGGTATACTTTATAACATTATACAGAACTATATTATAAGTATATATAGCGTTACTATAGTTAACTCATTTAAACTTAAGTTTTAATCTCTAAGGATTACGTAAGAATACGTCAGATTTGACCCATTGTAGACCCCTAATACTATTATTATAATTAGCCTACTTGTTATATAATAAGAGGTCATTGGTGATGACATCATCAGCAGATTATACTCTACCCCGGGTATACTATAGTTTACCCGAGCATACGTATATGACATACTATTAAGATTACGCTTATACCTACCCTATATTAAAGGAATAGTAGAATATACCTACCCTATATTAAAGGTATAGTAGAAATACCCTACTAGGGTATGCACTATGTATTACGTTTATTTGTAACGTATATATGTGTGTGTATATGTGTTTATATAGGTATATTGTAATATACTGACTTTAATAGCTACGTAGTGTGTATACAATATCATATAGTATTATATATATATATATATATATATATATATATATATATATATATACGGTAACTCCCATGAATAACGAAGAGCTATGGGTGTGACTATGTGCTATATTAGCCCTATAAGATGTTTAATGTAACCCCACGGGGTCAGCTCTCTAATCGATACCATTATTACCGCATCGCGTGACATCCAGTGTACATCTATTAATAGATATTATACACATTACGGGTATTTCTCTTCCTTGTTGTTACGTTTCATTATGATTACATAATACTGTGTAATATATCAATATAAAGTATATTTAAAGTGTATGATGTCATAATATATTATTATATACTTAAATTTAAAAGTTTTCAAATTAATTTGTTGTATTCAAATATGTTAGTATATACTAATATTATATAGTAATATTACTAATAGTAAAACAAAGGCTTTGATAATAGTATACTATTATTAATTGTATATCCTAATATATAATTCTACTATATGTACAACACATATAGTAGAATAATATAGAAATTTTTTACATGCTAGAAAATAATAAATTTATATTAGGTATATTTTATGTCTATTTCATACATATCCTACCTTGACAGCTTTATAACAATTCACGAATATTGTATTTTCTGAATATATTAATTTCTGAATGCAATAATACATCATTATATTGTAAAGATAAATCTCTTAAGTTCAAATCATCACTTATCAAAGTATCTACTTTCTGTATGTTTACTTCTTTTTTTAAATTAATAAAATGTTCAAGTTTTGAAAATATATTTGTATCTATTGTAAATCGCACCTTAAGATTATTTACTAACATTTTTATAAGTTATACTTATATTTCAGATATATCATTCATTTCAGATACATATAAATTATATCTTACTTCACGCTTATTTTTTCTCTTCAACTCAATGCCTCTCAAGTTATGAATTACATTGGTTTTGTCAATTGATTCGATTAACATAGAAACCCATTCTACAATTAAATCGGATGTTAATAATGTATTCATCATAATATATTAAAGTTACAAAATATTATGAAATATTATGTAACATTATTTATGTTACTCTGAATAGCAGGGGCTATATGCATTGTATTCTGCAATATTAAATATATAAATATGATAAACCTAAATATTATTAAATTGTTGATGAATATCATATATCGTATACTAATCAGATTGTATCTTTTTTGATATCTAGAGAATATAATTAGTACCTCGGCCATAAAGAAAAAAGATGAAGAATATGTTCATTGCAAAGGTACGTAGAAATCTACGGGCTTCATTGCAGTCGTTGAATTAAAATAAATTATTAATGCATTCCATGATTTTAATATGCTTTCAACTAGGGAATTCACTCCATCGTATTTCAAATATTTTTGGAAATGAGCAAACAATAAGATTACTGTACTCTGCAATATTATTTAACGTCTTGCATCTGACTCTAGATTTAGCTAAATATGATGAAATACAACTTAATGTCATCAGAATATTTTGTAATTTCTGGTATTTCATTGCTTGCTGCCTTCCATGCCAGACTTGACTTGTGTGCACAACACCATATTGTAAGTATAGGAGCTACGGATTCGATGAACTTCTCCAATCTATAATCTTGAAATATCTTCCATAAACCATTATTATGTCTGTATTTACATATGTACCATCTATCATCAACGTCGAAAACTCTTTCATTAATCAATTTATTATGTTACTTCCAAGAAGATTTTCCATTTATTTAATAATAGTGTTAAATATATATCGAGTTCCTAGTTCCAAAGGTTCTCATACACCTACAAATATAAACGTTTCCAACATTATCTATCAATTGCGCAAGTGTGTATATCTTATCAGCATATGTATTGACTACACTACCGTCTGACTGTAGAGATATTGCAGTAGCATTTTTGATTTTGTGTTTGTAATGTTTCCATACATGTATCTATTATAATAGATAATAATTCTGTTTGCTTATAATAAGATGAGTCAGATATTGTAAATCGGTATTCGTAATAATATTATCATCAGAATTGTATTTAAATGTTGATTCCATCATATTTACAACTGCTCTATCAGTGAAAGAATATTCAGGTAAAACCAAATTATTTGCATTATAATACACCATGACCAATAACGATAATATCGTATAAGCTAAATCACTATTTTCATTTGATATATAGTTTGCTAGTAGTGTCATATCTGAGTGTTGTATCCTATATTATTTTTTGTATAACCCAGTAAACAATATATTAGTTACTTTTGGACGCACTGCGCTTAAACGTTCCGGAATTAATTCGTCGCTTTGATGACAATTTGCGCCCAAAAGCGTCAAATTGTTCTATTGTACTTTGGGCGTTGCAGCGTCCAAATGCGTCGAAAAGCGAATATTGTTGCTCAAAATTGAAAAATTGACTTAATAAAATTGTAAAATTGACTGCATAAATACATTATTGACTTCCTATTTTTGCGTTGGCTGTACATTAGCGCGACCCCTGCTATAGAGTAGTTATTAGTAGTAGTATATAGTATATAGTATATACTTTATTATTAGTAGTAGTAGTAGTGGTAGTAGTAGTAGTAGTGGTAGTGGTAGTAGTAGTAGTAGTAGTAGTAGTAGTAGTAATAGTAGTAGTAGTAGTAGTAGTAGTAGTAGTAGTAGTAGTAGTAGTAGTAGTAGTAGTAGTAGTAGTAGTAGTAGTGGTAGTGGTAGTAGTAGTAGTAGTAGTAGTAGTAGTAGTAGTAGTAGTAGTAGTAGTAGTAGTAGTAGTAGTAGTAGTAGTAGTAGTCAGGTAGTGGTAGTAGTAGTAGTAGTAGTAGTAGTAGTAGTAGTAGTAGTAGTAGTTGTTGTAGTAGTATTAGTAGTAGTAGTAGTAGTAGTAGGAGTAGTAGGAGTAGTAGTAGTAGTAGTAGTAGTAGTAGTAGTAGTAGTAGTAGTAGTAGTAGTAGTAGTAGTAGTAGTAGTAGTAGTAGTAGTAGTAGTAGTAGTAGTAGTAGTAGTAGTAGTAGTAGTAGTAGTAGTAGTAGTAGTAGTAGTAGTAGTAGTAGTAGTAGTAGTAGTAGTAGTAGTAGTAGTAGTAGTAGTAGTAGTAGTAGTAGTAGTAGTAGTAGTAGTAGTAGTAGTAGTAGTAGTAGTAGTAGTAGTAGTAGTCAGGTAGTGGTAGTAGTGGTAGTGGTAGTGGTAGTGGTAGTAGTAGTAGTAGTAGTAGTAGTAGTAGTAGTAGTAGTAGTAGTAGTAGTAGTAGTAGTAGTAGTAGTAGTAGTAGTAGTAGTAGTAGTAGTAGTAGTAGTAGTAGTAGTAGTAGTAGTAGTAGTAGTAGTAGTAGTAGTAGTAGTAGTAGGAGTAGTAGGAGTAGTAGTAGTAGTAGTAGTAGTAGTAGTAGTAGTAGTAGTAGTAGTAGTAGTAGTAGTAGTAGTAGTAGTAGTAGTAGTAGTAGTAGTAGTAGTAGTA